>RJWH01002555.1:58836-157056 GCA_004363575.1 Solenodon paradoxus | reverse complement strand
TCGCCCTACATAGAAGCCGCTGATCTGGCCCACGCCGTCATTTCTCCCCATGGCCAGGAGGAACGTCAGTCCACCTGTGGAGCAAGAGACAGGGAACAAACTAGAATCCTGCTTGCCACTGGTGGGCCTGCAGTCCCCAGAGCGTGAAGCCTTCTCAGGGCCTTCGGTCTTAGGGAAATATGTAAGCCTTTCAGGAAGGTGGGGGAGTCCCTGATTTATTTTTAAAGGGCTCTAGGGAGATTTCTGTCACCACTGGGTGAATTTCTTACAGATGTCAGTCATCCTAAAGCCCAAAAAGCCTTCGCCAAATTTAGCCCCAACTCTCTTAGCAGTGAAGCCAGGGGTGCATCCTTTACCAGGCTTGTAGGCCTTGAGGGGCCTCTGTTTCATGGAGTTGATGATGTTGGCCACAGCGATGTTGGCATGGAGGCCTGCATGATAGGCCATCTTGGGCTCCTTGACGTCCGCACAGTCGCCGATGGCGTAGACGTTGCTGAAGCCCTCCACCTGGAGGTGCTCGTTCACCCTCAGTGCACCATTGCTGGCCAGTCGGCTCTCTGTGGGCCAGACCAACACGGAAATCGAGGACTGAGCTGCCATGGTAAGTGGTTGCCGCAAGGGGCGAAGATGAGCTCCGTGCTGGCCAAACCACCCCCCAAAGCCAAGTCAAGGGACAGGTCTCCAGCTAATTTCCACCTGGAGTCCCCAGCTCGGAACTCTTCCTGCAGAGGCCACGTTACCATCCCGGGTAGAATTGGTCAGAAAGACCAGGGTTTTAGATCATGGGTATAACTCTGAGTCACCACGATTAACAATGATTCACTTATGATGTTTACGTTACAACCAAGTTTTAGTTTTCCTCTTAAATGAGGATCAGATTTTTAAAATAAATGTGGCTTTCATAAACAATAAAGGCTTCTTTTCAAGGTATTCGAAAGAATGTATCTTTGAAAATATAACATGAGGACAATTAGGTGCTAAATTCCAGGCTCTCTGTCCATCACAAGTGCTCATTCCCACCCCTATGCATGGCCTAGGCCAGCTCCCTTTTTGCCCAGGAATGGTTCTCGGGAGTAAATGATAGGGCCCCAGGACACAGCAATCAGAGCCTGAGAAGGGTGGTCTCTGGCTCACAGATGGAGACATCAGTCCACCTCCACTCCTCCCATCCCCAGTTATCTAGACACTTCAACACTGAGCTTTAAGAACATGCAGCCAGGTGCACCCTGGTGGCTCAGGTGTAAGTCTGTGACTTCAGTGGCATAGTGCACAAAAAGCTCAGGGAGCCTAGTTCATAGCCCAGGATCATAGGGAACAACCAAAATGAACAACTCAATAAATAAATAAAAATGTGCGCTCTCTCTCTCTCTCTCTCTCTCTCTCTCTCTGCCTAGCTACTTGCCTTCATCATTCCTGCCTGATTCTTTCCTCTCGAAAACAAAAAAACACGTGGATAAGGGAGGAGGGTAGACAAATCAGATAAAAGGGGTCAATTATATAGCAGAGGATAAAATTGGATTGCTGGTGAGCCTAATACACACAGACGTTGATTTACAGTGATGCACACCTTAAACCTATATAAAATTATCATGCAAAGTTCCTTCAAAAAAATTTTAAAGAGCACCTGTGGTTAGAGAAAGGCATGGAATTTCCTCTGCATCTGTGTACAAGTGAAAGGCACAGAAAATAATTTTTCACCTTCAAAACCTGTTTGTATCTCTCACCACTAGGGGGCAGCCCTGATTTTGAAAGATGTGGGTCACGTGGGCCACCTCGGGCTAAGTCATCCTCTCTGCTGAGGAAAGCACAGCAATTATGTCAATCACCTCCGAAGGACACAGGCTTTGTACCCCTGGATCCCGGGTCCAGGGGGAACAACCAGTGTGAACTAAAAAAAATAAAACGCTCCTTTCTCCTCTCCCTGCTTATCTGACTACTTACCTTCATTCCTGTCTACACCCTTCCTTAAAAAAAAAAAAAAAAAATGGATCAAAACCTGCCTTGAAAGTTCAATGTCGCCATTTGGAAGAGCCAAAAGAGCTGCTGAAGGGGGAAGGCAGAAGGGGGAGGGGCGCTGATTGCCTGTGGAGAGCCCTGCAGCCAACTCCAGTGGCTGGAAGCGGGAGTCCGCCAATGAGGTGGGCCCACTGCTTACCAAACGCACGGCAGTAGGCAGAGCTGTTGATCTTGATGCCATTGCAGACAATCACCAGGTTGGCGGCCACCTCTGTGCCCTTGTCCGTCTGCACTTTGATATACTCTCGGTGCTCATTGACAGGCAGCTCCTCCAGGTTGCTCACGCGCTCACCTGCCAAAAGAGCCTGGTGACCAGGATGTTGACCGAGGTCGGCACTTCGTCAGGGCGGGGGCCTGAGCCACGGCTGACCTGGGGAAGGCTGGACACCTGCAGAGGCCAGAGAAGGACCTGGGCCGCTATGGCCCATGTGTGCCCGAGTGGAGGCTGTCATGCCAGGCCTGCCTTCCCTTGCTGCCCCTCCTCCTCCTTGCTGCTCCCCAGAGATGCACAAGCTGGACATTTGACCCCAAGGGACTCAATGGGAGAAATGTTCCAAGAAGCATAGTTTGGGGAAGTGAGTTTCCCAAGAAGTTCTAAGAAAAGTATTAAGGAAGACTTCACAAACACCTCCCTGGACGCCAGCCGCACCACCCACCAGGCAGGACGAGACCTCCCAGCACACCACCAACCAGGTGAAGGCCAGCAAGCCAGGAAGTCAGCACTGTCTCATGGCCTGCCAGCAAAAGTGGTCCTGGGACTGCCTGGCCAGGAAAGGGAGACCGGGAGGCGGGAGACACTTCCCCTCCTGCCAGTGAAGGCAGGGTCATGCCATCTCGGGTAGAGCCCCGCCGTCTAATATGGCCAGGAGCTCTTCACTGTGGGTGAAAATCACACTCTGCACAGAGACATTATAATCCACGTCAAATCTTTTAGATGCATTTTCTTACGTCATTCAAAAAATAACCAAAACCATCCGCATGCACACTACGCAATAGTCAGGGCAGCGCTGCCTCTATGGCATGGATTCCCACAGACACCAGGCACTCCCTGCCCCAGCTGGACGAGGCTCATGGGCGTGGGTGCCGCGCATACAGGTCTGGGTTAAAGGTAGTGCCCTCAAGCTGGGGGCTGTGACCCAGTCTCTGAGCCAAACCTTGTGGGGAGTCAGGGCACTTACTCAGCAAGAGCTGCACGCCTTTCCGGAGCAGAATCTCCTTCACCTCCTGCCGGACACAGGGCAGGAGCTCCTTGTCGGCAAGGGCCACCGCAGAGTGAATGACAGTGACCTGGGGACAAACGCACAGAGGCTTAAAGAAGGCATGCTGGCCGGCACACTCTGGCAGCTTAGCAGAGGGGGTGCTTGGGGGACAGCAGGACTTAATGAACAGCTAAATAAAATAAATGTGACTTCCTCCTCTCTCTGCCTGCTTACCTGCCTTCTCACCTTCATTCCTGCCTGTAACTTTCCTTGAAAAAAAAGAAACAATCAGCCCATCTCCCCTACCTCTGCTCCTGCAGGTGAGGAAAGTAAAGCCTCATAGTCATTTGCTCACCAGCTACAGCGAGCTGGGCTGGAGCCCCATCTCTGAGTCGAGGAGTCTTCTGCTCTGGCCAGACAGCCACGAAGGCACCAGAGCACCACAGCCACACCAAGGGCCAAGTGGAAACTGCTCTCCAGAATCCGTGGGCACTTAGAATTACACAGTCCCGGTGCACCCTGAGACTCAGACGGTGAGTTGGCAGCCGGTTTTAGTCTATGTAAAGCTCAGGGATCTGGATTCACCAGCCAGGGCCAGGGGTTGGAATTCAAAATGAACAAATAAATAAAAATGCTTCATCCTCCTCTCCCTACATGCCTGTCTGCCTGCCTGCCTGCCTTCCTCTTAAAATAAAAATAAAAAAGGAATTGCACAATCTGTATATAAGCCATGGACAGTCTAACTGTAAATCCAGCTGACATTTACATTAAAGCCCATTCCAAAACGTGGCACTTCCAGGCATGTCCACTAGCAAAGGTCAGTATAGGGGAGTGGGGAGAGGCTGGAGGGACACACAGCCTGGAATGATGCTCAAAGATGGAACATTGAAATCAGACTGCCTAGGTTAAAATCCCATCTTGGCTACTCAAAGATTCAGAAAGACAGGAATTTTTTAACACTGAAATGAAAAGGTATGTATACAGCGCATAACTCAGCATGTACCAAGTCTTTAAGGAAGGCTGACTACAGACACCCTGGTGGAGTAGGGGTTTGTTCAACTGCTTCCGGTCGAAGCATAATCCACATGCATCCCAAGGACACTGGTTTGTGTGGGGAGACCAACCAAGATGTACAACTAAATAAAAATGAAATATAATGCTTCTTCCTCCTCTTCTCTTCCTGCCTGCATGCCAACTCGCCTTCATTCCTGCCTATACCTTTCCTTTAATAAGAAAAGAAAGGTTTACTTGTCTACTAATCATAAATATATGAGTTATACTGAGTTACTACTCCAGACTGGTTTACTGCATAAATCAAAATAAAAATAAATAAACGTCTACATCAGTCACTCATAATCATTTCCAACAATTTGCCAGAGAATAGCCGTATAGTTAAATTAGCCCATACTGATTTTCAAAACCAACGTGCCTTTCCCTCGGAGAAAAAGAACCGTCCACAGGTTCTCAGAAACTGCTCCAGCAGCAGCCAAGCAGGCCCTTGCCTAAAGGACTCATCAGCACCCAACAGCACCCACCCTCGGCAGAGCCTCTGCAACCTGCCAGGATGGCCTCTTTCACTCCAGGTGCCAGGCAAGCTCTGTCCCTCTCTAGAAGGAAAATGGGGCCGCCTTCCCAGGGGCCAGAGGCAGCACTGGCCGGTCCTTCCCCAGCGCAGACAGTCAAGGGGCTGCTTGGCAGTCCCCCGCATGGGGCTAGCCAGAGCCAGGGCTACTTCAAGATCAAAAGAGCTGCTGCTGCCCCACTCCAAAGAAACTCAAAACAACTGGAGGGTGACCAGCTAGGTGTTAGCCAGGTAATCAAAATGTGTGTTTCCATCATAAAAGTTAGGACACTGCAGGGTGTCAGTCTTTGGTGAGGTTATCGCTCAAGGGCTGGATCTTCCTGGTAGGATCTGAGGCAGGACACCTCCCTGAACCAGGACACACCCTGACTCTGCAGGAAAAAACTCCCCAGAGCAGATGTGGAAGTACACACTCCACTTTCTATTAGTGGAGCCCTGCCCCACAGGCTCCAAGCAAATTCCTGATGTTCCTTAGAGAACACAAGAAAGAAGCAGATCTCGGGAACTCCATGCCATGCCACTGCCCACCTCTTTCTCAGGGTATTCTGTTTTAATCTCGGCTGCCATCTCCACGCCTGCAGAGCCTCCTCCTACCACGGTGACGAACTGTGAACGCTGGACCTGAAGGAGAAGAAGAGCACAGCACACTCTCAAGTCCACCTGCCTCCCAGTTCTGCCTGGGGACGGAGTGGGCTTAACCAAAGAGAGTAGAGAACATTTCCAAAGTCAGGCTCCAAAGGCACTTCTTCAGGGTCAGGGACTTGCTGAGCATTAGTTTCCTACATTTTCCTTCTCCATTCCACCATGGCCTAGGAAGCAGGGATCCCTACCTGCCCACCCTTCAGGTGATCACAGGCCAGGTCTGTCCTAGTTCAAGTCAGTTCCTCACCTGCACACCAATGTCTGCTCATGACTGCAAGGCTCCAGGGGGAGACCTGGCCTCGGTCACGCTGCAGCACTCTCCCAGGGTCCTCTAGGGATCGCACTCCTCACCTGCTCAGTGGAGACAGGACCCATCCCATCCACCTCGGATGGTGATGAAAGCTGGCTGAGATCATGGTTCCCAGTCTGCTCTATATGGCACAAAGCTGTGCAAGGGGGAACCCAAGAGAGGTGTGTCGGGGACTCAACAGTCGCTACAGGAGCAGGACCAGGGTACCCATGTCTCAACTATGGTGACCTCCTAGGAGCTTCTTCCAGGTAACTCTCCATCTTTATGGCTGCTGTCAAAGCCCCAGACACCTCCTAGGGGTCTCCTTGCTTCACCCTATGCATCACCATGGCTGATCCACTCTCCCTGGGGTTACCTGCTCTGCCCTCATGGTCCCTCCCTTGGTCAAGGGACGGCTCACCTGCTTCACCATGTCCTCATAGGCCTGGATAGCGACCTGCTGGCTGGCAATCCGGTCAAACTTGCCCGGGAAGGGCCCGGTGCTGCCTGTGGCCAGGATAAGATGTGAATAGGGCAGGGCCTATGAGGGGAAAGAAAAGTGGGCTTTGGCGCCTAGCCACAGGACCTGCTAGGCAAAGCATAGCAGGAGGGGCCCTCGGGTACAGGAGGCAGCCTCCCTTTGAAGGGAGTGGCACCACCACACTGGGTAGGCCAGGGGCTGCCAGCAGAACCTAAGAAACACAAGGTAACCAAGGAACTCAGATGGAAGCAGAAAGATGCATTCCCCACAAAGCCGGCAGATAAGCAGGGACCAGGAATCTACCAGTGGGGAAATGCAGGAGCTGCAGGCAGTTCAGGTATTTTAGAAGAAACTTTTCCCTGCCCCTGCTGAGAAGGAAGGGGGAAGAGGAGGCTGTTCAGAGCCTGAGTATAAAACTGACAAAAGCAGAGCTGCTCTGATGGTGGGGGCCTGAGGATCTGGTTCCCACTCAGTCTCCACTTTCTCCGTGGAGATCGGAGCTGCCTCACGGACCCTTTCAAGGCTCTGAAAACCACAGCCCCATGACACGGGACGTGGAGCCTCTCAGTAATCTTTCCAACCAGGAGAGTCTCCAGCCCAAGAATTAATTCAAGGGAGATTGGTTCATACTAACTCAAATATTCAGTGAAGCAGGAATTGTGTCCCCTTTTTTCAACTGCCACCCCCTGGCTTTGAATAGAGTAGAGGGCAGGACTGGAAGTGACCCTCAGAATGAAGAGCAGGCCGGTGGCCACACACGGATGGGACCAGTCACTGCAGGGTATCCCAGGCACTAAGCTATGCACCAGGCTGAGCAGGCGGCAAAGAAAACGTCTGGCCCCATGACGTCCCAATACAGGGACGTTGGGTCATGTGTGTGACTACCTTCAGATTCTAGACAGCAAGGAAGCCTCCCTGGCCAGGGTGGGGCCAGGCTGGACACTGGCTTTCAAAGTATGAATTACCTGAGTTCGAATCCCAGCTAAAATTGTCTGGATCCAAATCCCAGGGGAGCATGCACCCCGACGTTTATTGCAGCACTATGTGCCATAGCCGAGAACCTAGATCCCCACTGTTGGGAGAATGAATAAGGAAGGTCTGATACTAACATAACATACAGTGGATCACTGCTTAGGCCTAAAGGAGATGAAGTCTAGTCATTCACAACAACATGGAAGGAACTTAAGGGTATTTTGCTGAGTGAGATGAGAAGGAAAAAGACAAAGACTAGATGATTTCACCTATATTTGGAGTATGGAGAAACAATGAAAATGAACTGATAAAATTCAAATAAACCCTTGGCACAGAGAAAGCTTTTGACAAGATCCAATGCCCATTTATGATGAAAACCCTGCATGAAATGGGGATAAAAGGCACATATCTCAACATAATAAAGACCACTTTATCATACGTGGTCAACGTCATAGCCAACACACACACACACACACACACACACACACACACACACACAAATCAAAGCACTGCCTCTAAGGTCAGGAACAAGGCAAGGTTTTCCACTCTCACCACTGCTATTTAACATCATACAGGAGGTCTTAGTCAGAGCAATTAGACAACAAAAATAAATTAAAAGAACACAAATTGGAAAGGAAGAAATAAAACTATCATTATTCACACATGGAGTGATTCTATATATATTGAAAAACCTAAAAATACTGTCAAAAAACTACCAGACTTAATCAACGAATATAGTAAAGTGGCAGGCTACAAAATCAATGCACGAAAATCTGTTGCATTTTTATACATAAACAACACACTAGAAGAAAATGTAATCAAGAAAACCACACTGTTTAAAACAGAAGTAAAAACAATCTAATATCTTAGAATATACTTAACAAACAGGGTGAAAGACCTATACAATGAAAATTATAAGTTCTTCTTTAAAGAATTAGAAGAAGATACAAAGAAATGGAAAGACATCCCTCGCTCATGGTTGGGAAGAATCAACATTGTTAAAACGAATGGTCATCTTACCTAAAGCAATACACAGACGAATGCAATCGCATTAAAATTCCATGGATTTCAAGGAAATAGAAAAAAAATATTAAAATGTGTATGAAACAAGAAAAGACCCCAAATAGCCAAAGAAATTATGAGAAAAAAAGAATGAATTCAGAGGGATTGCACTTCCACATATCGAGTTATACAAAGCAATAGTGATCAAAACAGCACAGTTCTGAAATAATAGGAGGCACAGCTCAGTGGAACAGAACTAAATCACCAGAAACTGACTTACTCACATACAGTAAGTATGTAATCTACGACAAAGGAGTCAAAAGCATATGATGGAGCAGAGTCTATTCAACAAATGGTGTTGGGAAAACTGGACAGCCACATGCAAAAAAATGAAACTAGACCACTCTCCATCGCCATTCACAAAAAGTAACTCAAAATGAACGATAGACTTGGACATAAGACCAGAAACCATAAAATTCTTGGAAGACAACACAGAAAAGACATCCCATGACATCAGCCTTAGCGAGGTCTTTGGGGACTCAACTCCAGCGTCAAGGAAAACAAAAAGAAAAATAAACAACTGGGACTATATCAAACTAAAAAGCTTCTTCACAGAAAAAGAAAACATCGCCAAAACAAAAAGACAACCTACTAACAGGGAGAAGATATTTGCATTTCATATTTCTGATAAGGGCTTGCTATCCAAAATATAGAAAGAACTCATAAAACTCAATATCAGAAAAACAGGCAATCCCATCAAAAACTGGGAGGAGGAATTGGAGAGACACTTTTCTGAAGGGGATATACAGATGGCCAACAGGCATATGAAATTATGTTCCTATTCACTGACTATCAGGGAAAGGCAAATCAAAACAACAATGAGATATCACCTAACACCTGACAACTGGCTATTATCCAAAAGTCTGGAAACAACAAAAGTTGGCAAGGATGTGGAGGAAAGGGAACACTTTTACACTGTTGGTGGGAGTGCAAATTGGTGCAAACCCTACAGAAAATAGTACGGAGATTCCACAAAAAGTTGAAGATGGAATCCCATATGATCCCGCCATTTCGCTCTGGGTATTTACCCAAAAGATACAAAAATACTAATTCACAAAGGTCTATGCACCCCATGTTTACTGCAGCCCTATTCATAATAGCTAAGAACTAGAAATTGCCTAAGTGCCCAATGTCAGATGAATGGATAAAGAAGATGTGGTACATATATACAATGGAAAACTACACAGCCCTGTCATTTGACTGAACATGGATGGATCTAGAGGGCATTATGCTAAGTGAAGCAAGTCAAAAGAAGAAAGATACCAGATGACCTCACTCATAGGTAGAACATGAATTGACAAAGCAGAGGAACAGATGAAATCAAATCAACCCTTGGACACTTGCAATAGAACGGAGGTTACCAATAGGGAGTGTGATGGGGGAGGGGGACCGCGGGAGGAGGGGCAAGTGGTGGCAGAGCCCACTGGACAGTGATGAAGACCACTTGGTGATGTGGTGGAGGGCAGGGTGTGTTGACAAATATCTGAGGAATGGGGAAACTGCACATATGGGGAATCTATACACAGGAGTTTATTTTAATTTGTAAAACAAACTTACTGCAATAAAATTCTTAAAAAGTTTAAAATAAGTAAATAAATAACTTTGACAGCAAGGACGAGGTTGTCAGAGAGGAAGGGTTTGGGGAATAAGATCATATGGTGGAGGAGCTTACTTATTTTTTTTACCTATTTTTTAATTGATAGTTTTCCTTTCCTTCCTTTTGGGGTTTTGTTGTTTTTTTTTTTTGTATTGGTTTGGGTTTTATTGTTGTTTATTTTTGGTTTTAATTTTAAAAAGGATATAAATCCGGCGAGTCTCTCACTGGCCTCGGGCAAGCTGCTTGACCTCCTGTACAGTGAGACTCTTACCACCTCACACAAGTCCTGGTGGGTATTAGTGAGTTTATGAAGACAGTGACTGGCATAGAGAAAAGTCTCAAGAAATGTCCGCCCCCGTGCTCTTGTGGCCGCAGGGGTCCGTCTGTTTGTGAGGAGTCTTCCATCTGCCTGGGAGGAGGCCTCTCCCCGCCCCCCACCGCCAGGCAGGCAGCGCACAGGCCTCACCTCGCCATCCTTCAGCAGCACCGTCTGATTCCTCAGGTCTATGTCCACCACCAGGCCCTGCCGGAAGCTCTCCTTGAACGTCACCGAGTAGGAAATAAACGTCTTTTTGGCAAACCCTGGGGGATGGACACGGGAGGTCACGGTGCAGAAGTGGGCTGGCCGTGGGAGGGACGGGCAGAGTGGGTCAGAGCCTCTCCTCAGCTGAGACCCAGCAGGGGTGCCCCGGCCAAACAGCTGGGCCAGCGCTATACCCGGGTACCCACACCCCCTCAAGTGCCAGTCTGGGCCTCTGGGACTCAGGGAAGCTCAAGCTCTTACTTCTGGCACCTTGATAAGGTAACTGCTGAAAACAGTGACCTTAAACATTCTCTAGACTTTGTCTAATGGTGGCATTCAAGTGGAGAAAACTACCCCCAGTCCCACAGTAGTGACAAGACCACTCTCACAAGGAAACCCCAGAGAGGATGCCGTTACCACTCTCCACGGAGGCCCGGAGGGCTGCCACGTTGTGATGAAAGGAGTCTTTCATGTCCACCAAGATGAAGGGGATGTTCAGTGCCTGCAGCTGGCTGGCAGCTGCGATCCCGCCGAAGCCCCCGCCCACGATCACCACGTGCAGACCCCCGCTGTCCATGGAGACCTGGGACCCCATCTTGGATCAGGCACTGCCAGACAGGAGAAGAGACCACATCAGAGTAAAGGGGGCTGAGGGCCAGGAGGGAAGGTGTGGGCCCACTAAGAGAAAGGCCTCAAATGTCAGGACTTGACCTTTTTAAATTAATGAAATTCCAACGCTGTATAATGTGAATTAAATTCCAAAGGAACAAGGTGTACCCTATCCCATCCCATCCCACAATTATCCATCCCCTTCTCCAAGGCATCCCCTGTTCCCAAGTTAACACAAATCCTTCCAGATACTCTGTGCACCACCATCACCATTCTCTGTTACACACACTTAACCGCCTGTTCTGCACCGCTTTTTCACTCGACAACATACATTGACGGAGCTCCTGCTCTTTGATGTGCTGTGTGCTGTGATCCTGCGCTCAGACAGACAGACAGACTGGTCCCAGCCCTTGCAAGGACAACACTTGAAAACCAAAGTGCCAGCTGGACGATGTCGGCGTGGGAAGCAGGGCAGGGATGCCTAACAAGAAACAGTGGCACCCCTGGGAGGAACTGGCAGGAACAGGCCGCATGAAAACAACTAAACAAATACTTCGATTAGGCGCTGCTCTGGGCAAGCACGGGGAGGGTTTTGCCCAGCCCACATTGCCCAGCCCACTGGTCACCAGTTTGAGACCCAGGACTAAGGAAATCAATATATAGATTGTGAGACTCCTACACAAAGTGTGGTAGGGCTAAGGCCACGACGGTAGGATGGGGACAAGGAGGCTGCAGTGGACAGTCACACCCTGAGCGTCCGTTAGACAATGGACTGAGCATTCCTGGGAACATCTTAGTGACATCCCCTAGGAGACAGGGCAGGAAGGAATGTGCAGGGGGAAGAAACAGCGATGGTGAGGACTGCAGAGGAAGACGAGCTGGTAAGGAAGAGTGCGGATCAGCAAGCTCCGGGAACAGTGGGAGGGGAAAGTGCATGCCGGCTCACGGTTCATGCACAGAAACTGAGTCCCTGAGGAAGTAAGATTCCAGAACCCTTGGCCCAGAGTGCACGTGGAGGACATCTGAGGCAGAGGACAGCCTTGGCTGGGTCACCAGGGGCTAAAGCATTAAGCTCAGAAAGGAAAGGAAAAGGCAGCAAAGTTTGCCTGGGAAACTGTGTCCCAGGATCACCCTCCAAAGGGCCTGGGTCACCTCCTCTAACCCGGAATCTGTCCCTGAAGAGGCAGAGAGGCTGGCCCGAGGCCACTGCCAGGGGCCTTGCCGCCAGCCCAGCCTAACCCCAGGAAGGACGCTCATGGTGCAGGTTGCAGGCCTCTCTCGTGGGCCCTGCTGCCTGGGAAGCCATCCTGACTGCAGTGAGATCCCGATGGCAGGGGTGCTGGAGATACTGGCAGGGGATAGGCCATCCCACCTCCTCCTGGCCTGTGCTGGGATCATAAGAAGCAGAAATAAACCCGGCTGCCGGAGAAGCCCATGGTTGTGGGCTTCAGGGAGAAGGGGTTTACAACGGAGGGATGTCAGAGTAGCAAGAAGGAAAAAGTGATTCAGGTCAACCATGAAGGGCAGACACCAAGCTGCCAATAGGCTGGATGGAGCAGCACGCTCCAGCCCCTCTGGGCCCCTCTGGGCCCCTCTTGGCAGCAGTGGGGGCAGTTGGAAGGCCACTTCTCTGTCCTGTGTCATTTCTGTGGCCCGGGCACAACTCCCCCTCCCCGGGCTTGGATTTACCCGCAGTTGGGAGAAGGAACTGTAAAGGCCTGACCAGCTCTTATACCCTGAAATGTCCTTGAACACACAGGTTTCTAAGACATGGTGGTCCCCCATCTTCCCATACTCATGGGAATAGTTTATGGCTGGATTTGCAGGCATTGTCTCACTGGTATTCAAATGCCCACTGCTGAATTACTCCTGGGGGAGGGAGGCCCAGTCGAGGGAGGATGACTCTGGCACAGGGGGCTGGAGGGGATTTAACCTCCCCCAATGCACTGAGGCTGGGCATGTCAGCCATCTTAAAATCAGTGGGGTCCTGCCCAGGACAAGCCTCCAGCAGGCAGTCACCCTCACTGCTCCACACCCTCAGAAAGGTTGTCCAGAGATAGTCCCCTGAGTGAGTGTTCATCAGGCTGAAGCTGTCAACTGGGCCAAGAGGACATTATCCCCTGGGGGCAGGACCCAGGGGCCAATTGGATATCAGGAGTAGCCGCCAGCAGCTGAGGTTGGTCGGGGGCAATGAGAGGCAATGAGACAGGCTATGGAAGGGCTGTTTCATCTGCCCGCTTCAGCATGGCCCGCTCTGCCTTCCTTCAGGCCAGAGGTAAGTGAGGAGCTCAGGGAAACAAGCAGAGAGATCTGCTTCCAAGGAGGCAGTCACTGACCAAAGAGGGGCCACATAGCTTGTTGGGAGAGCGGTCTACCATGGGTCAGGTCACACTGGGCCACCCAATGAAACTCAAGGAGGAAGACTGAAAAACAGCTGGAGCCAAGAGGGACAGTGGCAGAAGCCAGCACACACAGAGGGCCTGTCATGCTACGGCAGTGCTCAGACATACATGCTCATCGTTCTGAGTACCAGCCCTGTCCTGGGCCCCTCACGGGGTTTCCTTCCCTGGCAAGAGAAAAAGCCAGCGACCCCAGCTCAGGCCTAACAGCAGCATGTGGGCCAAAGGGGTTCAGCCCCTGCTCCCCTGCCCAGCAAGAGCACCAGTTGACTTCCCCAAAGTGCAAACCCGCCCTTGTTCAAGTAGACATACACACCCCTTCCAAGCCCCTCAGTGAAGACCAATCACTTGTCCACCACCCCTGGTAATGCATCGGGCCAGGAGGGCACACCCAGCCTGTGAGGGGCTGCCATGGCTGGGCCAGCCAAGCGGACGCGCTTTTATACTCCATGCTGCCTGAGGCTGCTCCTGGGGTCTGCTCCACTGACCTCTGACACTCCTATTTGGTGAATGTGAGGCTGGCAGCTCTCTAGCTTAGCAGCCTCCCTTGCCTGCTGCTTTCAGACGTGCTGACTCTTGACTCTTCCAGGGCCAGTTCTTGCCTGGCCCTCCAGGAGAGCTGGACTCCCCTGCTCAGCCATGGCCTTCTTTGCCAGACAACTGAACTGCAAGCTTAAGTCATGAATTTGCATTCCCAATCCTGTAGGTCTCAAAAATCATGTATGCAGTGATAACGTTGACTTACATGCTCTAATCAGAGTGGATGATTTTGTACATGAAAATCTGACCCCAGATGTGTCCACACCCATAGAATGGATAAGACCAAGAGTGAACTGCAGTGTAAAGTGTGGTCTTTGGGTGATGTCAGTGCAGGTTCATCAGCAGTAACAAAGGTGCTGCTCTAGCAGACGGTGCTGATAATGGGGGGGCTGTGCATGTGTGGGGACAGGGAGTAGACAGGAAACCCGTGTATCTTCTCCTTAGTCTCACTGCGAATATAAAACTACTCTTAAAAAATACAGCCTTAAAAAAATTTTCCTTGAAAAAGCCAAGTAACACAACCAAATGGAGAGCCTATTCTCACCATGGCAATCAGACCAAAGGACCCAGGTACCTATGCACACCTAGATGCAGACTAGATGCCAGCATCCACCGCACTTTTACCTGTGTCTTTGCAGTGACAGGTGTGGCTTTTCTCCCCATTTTGGGAAGCAGCTCAGCAACTTGCCCAAGCTCAATGCTCAATAGGCTGATCCAACCTATACTCGAAACCAAAACGCTAACAGTGCTGCCAGATGCTCTTTTTATTTTCTTCCTTGAGTTCTTTAAAAATGTTTTATTGTTTGGATTTTTTAATGAGTGTGTGTCATTTTTACAGAAATGCTAAAGCTTTAAAAACAGGATAGGCCTTCTGCCATCTACTTTTTTTTAACTGAGCTACTATTATTTATTGTAAAGTTCACTATTTTAAAGCATAGAATTCAATGGTTTTTAGAACTTTTATAAGTGTATTAATTGATGGACGTTTCAGGTGGTTTCCTCTTTTGCCTATTATTAACTATGCTCTATGAGCATTTGCATACAAGGTTTTATGTGAACATAAGTTTTCAATTCTTCTAAAAGACAGACACCTAGAAGAAATGCTAGGTCCTACGGTAACTAAATTTAACTTTTGAGGAACTTCCAAACACACCCAAGAAGGAAATACAGAGAATCTGAACTGACCTGTTTAGGTTCAGGGATACTGCCATAAAAGAAGGTTCAAGAGAAAAAAAAAATGCTAATTGTTCAGCAACTCCTAAGTAGTTTAACTTTTGTGTCCTCTCTCTACACACACAGACATACAGTCTAGTTGACGCTTTAATTTTCTTAGTGAATTCTGGATTCTCTTCAAGGACACTAGCCTGATCCCAGTGGGGTTGTTGTCTCCTGACAAGACCAGGGAGCTGTAGGAATTTACAGAAATATAAGGAAGTTACATTTATGCTAAAGCTGTTGAGAGGTCATGCCCCAGATGGCAGAATCCAGGCAGACTCTGAGGCAAGGATGTCATCCCAGCATTGCACCATAGAGATTACAAATAAAGCACAGAGCTTTCTGAATAGTCAACAGATAAACTGAAGGTGGATTTCAACACAGGCCCTGTCCGAGTATGTTTCCAAATGGGCTACTAGAATGCGATTCCAAGTGCCTCCTCCATCTGGAGGCGAGAGAGGGCCAGGCTGAGAGTGGGCATTCCATGACTGGTCCCAGGAACACACGTGGAGACAATCCAGGAAAGACCAGGCTCTGAGTGGGGGGCTGCCTTTTCATGCCCCAGGGAAGGCAGCTGTGGACAGCTAATCTGGTGTCATAGCAACACTTCCTACTGGGGGATCAGTTATTTCCTTAAATCCCATGCTGTTCACTGCCTGTGCCTGCACCCTCATTTCCCTATCTTACAAAGACTAGGCTCGAGTACTCCCCTCTAACCCTGAACGAGATGCCCCCCAGCTTGGCCTCAGTCCCCTCTCCTGAAATGTAGGCTCTCCAGAAATGGGGAGACACAGTGTTTCTTGGAGAGCCCCTCTCCATCTGCCAAAGTGAGGGTGGTTGGTGTCAGAGTGTGGGACATCCCCTGCTCTCGCTCTCTCCCTCTCCTGTCTCTCTCTCTCTGTCTCTCTCTCTCTGTCTCTCCCTCTCCTGTCACTCTCTCTGTCTCTCTCTCTCTGTCTCTCTCTGTCTGTCTGTCTGTCTGTCTCTCTCTCTCTCTCTCTCGCCCCCGCCCCGTCTCTCTCTCCTCTGTCTCTCTCTCTCTCTCTCTCTCTCTCTCTCTCTCTCTCTCTCTCTCTCTCTCTCTCTCTCTCTCTCTCTCTCTCACACACACACACACACACACACACACCAGGGAAGACCCCGCGCAAGCCTCTAGGATATTTCAAGTATTTATGTATCTTACACGTTTGTCTGAACACGGAGGCACAAACCCAGACACCTGGAAGTGTCTTCTCAAACCCGGTGGGCCCCTGAGCCCTGTGCTGTTCTCCTGTTCTCACAGGTTCTCAGCCTCTCCCCAACTGCACTGTAAATCTAAAGGTCAAAGGTACTCCTGCACAAAGTGGCGTGTGCTTAACGGGTGCTCTCCGGAAAGTGCCTGCCAAGCAGCTCCCCGTGAATTTCAGGGGTCGGGTCTTCATCTCAAGTCCCACCAGTCAGTTAGGCCACCACTGACGGCTGCGCGGTGGAGCCGAGAAGCGGGCCTTCTAGTGCACCTGGAGCCCACGCGCGCCTGGGTGACCCAGGTATTCCCCCCTGGAGACTGACGCTCTCCTGCTCTGCGGCCCGCAATGACCCGCCCCTGGCAGCTTTCGCTCACTGTCCACCCGCGGAGCCCGAGGGGGGCGGGGTGCAGAGGGCGGTGCCGCCGTTGGGAAGATTTCGGCCAAAATCTGAAGGGGGCGGGGAAAGGGACAAACAGGGAGACGGGGCGAGTTTACGCTGAACTGACCCGGAGGAAACCTCCCTGCCATGTGGGGGGCCCGGGGCGGGTCTAGCCTGGGCCCAGTATCCCGACGGTGGCCCTCTCCGCCCAGGCACAGCCCCGCGGCCCGACCTCCCGACGCCGCCGCGCGGTTTTCCTCGCCCCCGCGCAGCTCCCGAGGAGCCCTTCCCGGGGAGCCGTTCCCGGGGAGCCCTTCCGGCGGCCGCCTCACCTGCCAGTCGTCTCCCGCCACGTTCCGCTCCGGCTGGATAACGGGGCGGCTTTAGCCGTCCCAGGCCCCTCCGGGGCGGGGAGGAGCCCGCGCGGACCCGCCCTCCTCCCGCGGCCACGCCCCCGCCGGCCTCCGGGGAACCGCGGCGCCGCGCGCCTGGCGGCCTGGGCCTGTCCTGGACTATGAGCCGAGGGATGAGCCGCAAGACCCACGATGACTGCTGAGACGGATGCTGCGCCCGGCGCCGCGGTCCTGCGCGAGCCCGCGGAATCCAGAAATGCTCTCTGGAACTGCTCAAAGTTGGGCCCCCGCTGTTCAGTCTTGGCACCTCCAACCTCCTGCCTCCATCCTCAAACCCTGTAGAGCACTCATTGTACACCTGTGACGGGCGCGGGAGGGTAAAACGGCGAACCCAGCAGACCCGATTTATTTCTTCTTTATTTTTTTAAGGAAAGGTGCAGGCAGGAATGAAGGTGAGTAGGCGGGCAGGAAGAGAGGAGGAAGTATTTTATTTTATGTAGTTCATCGTGGTCGTCCCCTCCAACTCCCCGCCGGCCTCACCCTGGGCAGAGAGGAGGCAGTGCGCTCTGGGTGTGCAAAGACCCAGAGACAGGGCAAAGAGCTGGGAGGCCAGCATTAGAGGAGGCACCAGGGGACCGGTGGCAGCACCTGGGCAGGTACAGACCTGGTCAGGTGAAGACCATCCCTGTCGTCCCCAGAACGGTGGGATGCCACTGCGGAATTTAAAGCCGATGACCTAAGTGATGCTCAGTGGTGAAAGGCTGGGGCACTGGACTGCCTGAAACTGGAGAAACTGGTCAGGAGGGCTGCACAGAGAGGAAGAGAAGGCCTTAGACTGGGATCTGTAGAGAAATGTACCACAATCCTACCTTTTGGCTCTCATGAATAATGTTCGATAAACATTTGTGTGCAAGTTTTTGTGTGAACAAAACCTATCTCCATCAATTTAATGCAGATATTAGCACCTACCCTAAGAAGTGTAGAGAAGATTCAGCGAGATCATGTACAGCGTTTTAGCACGGAGCCACACGCAGCACCAATGAGTGCACAGCAAACATTTATTATAGCTGCTTGATATGGGTAGGTCAGCTTGTCCCAGGCTTCACCGCAGTGCCAGCTTCCTCGCTCCCAGCCCATCGCTTTCACACGCTGCCTCTCACCTTCCCAGCTGTTTGTACTACAAGTTTCAATTTCTGTACCTTTTCCAGAAGCTGTGATCAAAGACCTTGTTTCCAATCCCCTTGGTATAGGGAGTGTTATGATCAATCCCATCTAGAAGACTGGTGTCCGGATCATCTCATCCTGCGAAAGAAGTTGGTACCTCCCCGCCAGGCCCCCCATTCTCATTATTAACCCACACAACCCTGCATCTTCCCTTGCCCTGGAATTGTTGCCTTAGTGTGGGTGCAGAAAGCATTTGGGCACTACCCAGCAGAATCCTGTCTCACAGGATTCCGAGAGCCACAGTTTGGATTTGACACTCCAGGAGCAGAGAGGTTTACATTTGTCCTGAGTTTTGCTAACTTCTGAATAGCCTTTGCCTCCTCTTTTCCTCCTGAAGTTCTGAGAGGAAAGTAGGGTAGGGATTAAACTGGTGCTGAGAAGGACAACCACCCCCTTTGACCTGCTCTTTGGGCCAGAGACCTCCCTTTGCAGCACTTTCAGTCCCTAGTGTCTGGCACAGACCCCAGCACCTGGTTCCCTCATTCATTAATGTTTGCTCAACCGAATGATTTTTTATTAAAGTATAATATGCCTACCATAAAATTCACTCTTGTTAAAGTGTCAATTCAGTGGTGTTAGAGTTGTGAGGCATTACCATCGTCTAGTTCCAGGACATTTTCATCACTCCAAAAAGAAATCCCACACTCATTAGCAGTCATTCTCCATTCCTCCCTCCTCCCAGCTCCTAGCAATCAGAAAGGTTCATTTCTAATTAAATAATCCTCCCAGTACTCTTAGAAAAGTAATAGCTAATGTTTATTGAACAAACTAAGTGCTTTGCAAAACTTTTTCAAATTTACATATCATACAGATCCTCCGAAGTAAATGTTCATAATCACCATATCACAGATGAGGAAACTGGGGCTCCCATGCTAAGAACTTAGGCAAAACCAGGCAGCTAGTGAACCAAAGTTGCTGGACCTGGTGCAGAGGGCAGAACCTTAGTAGGGCATCATCCCCAAGGGAGCAGGAGGTCACTGAGCAGGCAAAGGAGACTCAAATCTGAATCAAGCAAACATCGGAAATTTACTGGGCACCTTCCAGATCCTGTAAGAGACAGAGAGCTGACAAGAGAGCCTTACAGCCTCTCGGTACAGGGAGACAGCCCTGGGACTTGGCGAGGTCAAGGGACATTTTGTGAGGCACTGGGTCTGAGTGCATGGAAAGGATTCTAGTTGACAAGGTGCAAGGGAAGGACTCTCAGAAGCTCAGCACAGAAGGAGGGAGAGAGAGGTATAAACCGGCCTCACACTAGGCTTGAGGATTAAACATTGCCGTGTCAGCGCTGGTGTGGCCCATTGCCAAGGACCTGCTCCAAACCACGACAGTCAGGGAAGGTGTCTGTCACGCAATACCTCATTAGCAACCAGAGGATGGACACCTTGACCCACAAGAAGGGAGGTCTCAGTACAACCCCTCTTGTGACCTTTCCCAGGCAGTTCACCCCCACATCACTCTTCTCTCCTCACTTGAGTGTTCATAGCAGTGTGTCCTGGTGGAGTAGTGGTTTGGTCATCCTCCTTTGGACAGTGCAGACCACATACATTCCAAGGACTTTGCAACCTGGGGCTGAAGGGAACAACCAAGGCAAACAACTAAATAAGTCAAATTAAGTGCTGCTGCTTCTTCCTCTCCCTGCCTGCCTGCTACTCACCTTCATTCCTGCTGGCACCTTTCCTACAAAAATAAATAAATACATTAAAAGAGAGTGTTCATAGCTTTGGAACTGAAAATTAGAGCTCCTTGCTTAATTAAGGGTGAGTTTGAATTTCCAGGTGCCAGAGATAGTAAGAAAGTATGGTTTGGATGCTAAAACATTGACAGTTCTAACATCACAGAAATCGAGAGGAGAAAATCTTGCCAGCTCTCAGTCAGCCTGAAGGCACCCCAACAGATAATGGGCGACCTCACTGCTGGCTCCAGGTTTGGGGGTGGTGCCAACATGCTGGGGGCAGTCAACTCAGAGGCCCAGAGAAAAAGACACAGCTGAATTTAAATCTCAAGGGACAGGAGGGAAGACTACTTTCTTCCGATATCTTCTGACAGGCGACTGGGTCTAGTGCTCTCAGTGAAGGACAGACAGACCATATTTGTGAGGGCAATCTCTACTGCTATGACAAATAGACTTCAAATCTAGTGGTTCAAACACAACAGAAGTACACCTCTTGCCTGGGTATTAGCACCAGTGGATTGACTAAGGTGGCTTCCCCTTCTGCAGTCATCCAGGGACCAGACTGCTATCTTTAACACATGACTTCCAAGGTCTCTTTTAGGGGTTGCCTCCATTCCTATAGCGGGAGGGGTAAGAGCAGGGAGATGACTAGACATAAGATTCTTACTGGCCAGGGCTGGAAGTGACACTCATTCCATGAATTGGTCTTGGACACACCTGTCTGTGAGGATGACCAGGAAATTCAGTTTACTGTAAATCCAGGAAGAAGAGGGGAAAATAAATTTTGGTGAGGGGCCAACTGGTGTCTCCCCTGGTGACCCTGGTCTCAGCCTCCCTGGTTTTCTTCCTGTGCCTCTGCTGGTCACTTCTCAGCCCCTTATAGGCTGCTATTCTCCCTCTGCCCCTTGTTTAAACAGGGGTGGCCCCAGGCCCTTCACCGCACCTGTTCCCACAGCTTCAGCTGATAGCACCCAGCTTCATCTTCAACCCAGACCGCATGAAGCTCCTTTCCCAGTCCAAATGAATCTATCCTCAACACAGCTTCTGTGAAGGGGAGGCCCCAACTGCAGCAGAGCTTCAGATGATGGACCCTGTCAGATATTAGTTCTTTGGGAGCATTTATTAAGGAAATGTGCTAATGAGACATGTGATAGGAGAGAAACTGAAAGGAATAAAATTAGAGGCTAGAGAACCAGTTACAATGGTCTTGGGGAGAGAGAGGATGGCAGAGGCAGGACTAGAAGGTGTGGTGATTAACCTGAGGTGGGGCCAATGCGGAGAAAGGTCAAATGGTGCCTGGATTACTGGATTTTGGACTAGGATAATAATAATGGGTTGCTGACAAATTTAGGAATCAGATGTTCCCTTATGTCTCTGGGGCCTAAAGTTGAATAGAGTAAGCTGTTGATTAAGTAGTGAGTAAGGCTAATCAGTAAAAGCTCAGCTCCCCCTACAGCAGTGGCGTAAGAAAGCAGAAGTGTATTTATTGCTCATGGAAAGTCCAAGTGGTGAGCCTGAGGGAAGGGTGACTCCTGGGTAGTTGTGATTGAGGGACTCAGCCTGCTTCCTTCTTGTGGTTCTGTCATTTGATCTGGGACCTCAGAGTCCTCTGCCAGATCCTCCATACCTGGCTTTTGGACAAGCAAAGAGAAATCCTTGTCTTTATATAAACAATTTTATTTTGAAAAAAATCCAGAGAAAAGTTGCAAAGTCACCTTCCACCATCCACTCAGAGACCCCATTCCACTTTTGCCAAATGCCCCAGTGGTGTTCTCGTACAAAAATATCAAATCTGGAAACAAGGGTTGTCCCCACTAGTCACAGCTCTGTTCCCTTATGATGAGGAGCAGCTTCTCAGTCTGTCCACGAGTTTGATGCCCAGGGATCTTCTTGGCGAGAACAGGGCAGTCTTTCAGAGTGTCTAGCTTGGGTTTGCCCATGCTTCCTCATGGCTTGGTTCAGGCTCTGCACGTAATCTCTGGCTGGGCTATGACCTCATGGGGTCTGACTGGGTGATACACGCTGTGTCTCATTATAAATAATGGTCACTTGAGTAAGATGGTGCCTGCTAGGATTCTCCACTGTAAAGTTCCTTTTTTCTGTTTTTGTTTTTTGTAGGAAACTACTCTGAGATTATATAAATACACCGTTTACTTTTCCCAGTTTCACCTACTATGCATATCACCCCGATACCTCTTGACTGAATAACTTCAATGGTTGCTAAATGGTAATATTCCATTTTCATTTTTCCTCCGATGAGTTAACGTTCTAATACGAGGTTCCTCTTCTCTTTACTTCTGTGTGGACTCCTGGATTCATATTTTATTCAATGGGTTATAATCCTTTGTCATAATTTTTGTTTCAATTATCCTGTTTTGATCCTTCCAACTAGCTTCTATGTTCTTTTAGGAACTAATTAGTCTTTTTATTTTTCAGAAACTCTTTGTACTTGTTTACATTGTTCTCCTGGGGCCCTGAATGAGAACCCTGGGTCCTTGGTACGTATGTGGACCGTGCGCCTCTAAAGGCAGCTCACTTAACTGCTACTCCTCCAGGGCCCACACATCATTCTTTGAGCACTTCCTTTAAAACAAAATGTTCTAGGCTTACTCTATACCTTCCCCAGATCAGTCATCTCTCTAGGGGTCTCTATCTTTTTACTGGAGAATAGTACTTAGAAGCCAAGATCTAGGAACGAGGTACGTTTATTATACTGGAATGTCACTGCTCCCAGCCCTCTTGGTAGACAGACCTTATATCTATATTTCTCTCTTCATTGTAGCTGGCCACATTCCTTGTCCACCAGCCAGGTACAGAGGGCCTAGCAGAGGACTCTGAGGTTCCAGATTCAATGACAGAGCCACAAGAAGGAAGCAGGCTGAGCCCCTCAATCACTACTGCCCAGGAGTCACCCTTCCCTCAGGCTCACCACTTGGACTTTCCATGAGCAATAAATACATTTCTACTGATATGGGGTGGGGGGAGGCCTTTTACCAAGTTATCCTAACTCATCTACTTAGTCAACATGTCAATGACTTATTTCTTGAGGACCCACATGTGCAAGGCCCTGGGCACACAGGGCATGTTTTGATTTGTCAGGGTGGTCTAGTTCCTGGGGCTGTGTTGGCCTCATTCACCCCTGAACACCTCAAATCCCACCCACCCCCAGACCTAGCACAGGCCTGGGTACATCCCAGGGACTCAGTAGATACCTGCTTTCAGGCCAAACTATCTTCTGGGCTCTGAAAGGCCCACCCAGTGCTGACAGGTGGCATAATCAGCTTAGCAGGGTCTTTCTGGCAAAGTATCTGGTAAAATCAAACCCCTTCAACAAACAACACAAAAAAAGCTTCTTTCTGTGCCTGTGCTTGCCTATTCCCAATTCAGCTCTCAAAACAAAGAGACAAAAGAACGAGATATATAGAATTATATTCTCCCATAGGTGTTGTTTATTCCCATACCCCAACCAGAAACATCTGACCCCCCAAGATCCCTGAGACCCATTTAAGGGCTGAAAAATGAAGGCACTGTATTAGAATGCCCCCGTCAGCCAGTGACACCCGATATAGGAAGTCCCAGGAATTCTGGTTTTCTGGAACTTCATGGTCCCACAGACGTGGCAAAACAGGGAAATACTCTCCTTTCCTTTCCTTTAGGAAAGAGCAGAGCCTCTCCACTGAGGTGTTGGGAAGAAGCCCCAGCGCTCTGTCAGCCTGATTGTGATGGAGAGCAGAAGGGAGCTGAGGCCCAAGAAGCATCTGCCCTGGTGGCCAGCGGCTAGCAGGAGCCAGCATCTATCTGGCAGACCCAGGGCTGTTGGGCAGTTATACTGCATTCCCCAAAAAGGGGCAATAACAACGCTGAGTCTAGGAACTGGAGGACAGAGAGGGTGGGAGCTCAAGAAAGCACTCCAAAACAAGCTGCCAGGCTGGAAATCTGTGGAGCTTCAGAGAAGTTGATCCAGACTCCAGAACCAAACAAAATGGGTGGTAATGGGGAGGTAGCCCTGCTGGGGTGTGACCAGGCCAGGATCCTGAGGCCGCCAGCCTGGGCATTTCCCATGGCATAACCAGTTCGCTCTCTCTCTCCAGAGGGGTGAACCCGCTCAGAGCTTGCTCCTCGGGACCTCTGCCAGGGGTCGCTGTAGTCGCCACACCACCTTCACTGACTCAGCTGCGTGGTCCAGCTCTCGGAGGCCACCCAGGTCGCCTGTCTGGCTATACTGCTGCAGGGCCGGCTGGAGCACCGTGATGGGAATGCTGAAGTTCAGGTGCGGGTAGGTGGCCCCTGTGTTATTATCCCGGGTGTTGCTGGTGACGATGCCTGTTGAGGAGTCAGAGAGGAAATCAGGGTGCGAGCCAACGAACAGAAACACAGATGGGAATGGAAACCTAGTCCCATCCTGGAAACCTGCTGGACTTGAATTCCCTTCATACTGACAGTGCTGGGTAGACCTTCAGGCACAACAGCTCTCCATGCCCTGGTCTCTCTTCCCAGCTTTATTTTCTCAACACCACCAGTGTCCAACACATTAAGTCTCACTTATTTCATCTTTCTTTCCAAATAGTGTCACCCCCATGTGGACAAGACTTCGTTTTGTTCATGCAGGACTTTGTTTTGTTCACACCTAGAACACTGCCATGAACGCTGCCCGACAGAGGAGGCTAAACGAATACATGCTCGGCTAACAAAGAAGTGAATCCAGCCCACAGAGAAGTTTTGTTTGGTCTGCTCAGTGCTCTGCCTGTGTGCGTGCATGCGTGTTACTTTTAGACAATTTTAGACTTACAGAAGCCAAAATAGTACTAAGTTCCTACATATCCTTCATTTGACTTTGGCTTATGCCACCATAAATCATTCACCAAAGCCACGAAATCAACCTTGATACAATACTATTAACTTTAAAGACAAAAATAACGGTACACACACTGTAGATGGTAAACTTGCTTCACACAAGGGTGTTAGGAATCCGGAAGCCACTGCTTTTATACATGTGTATTGAAGAAATAAGTAAACCTCTCGTAGCCGTCACAGCAAGGTTTCTCGCCGTGGAGACAGTGGTCAGAAACGAAGGAGAGGGCTCGCGTGAACCTGTGTGCCAGACTGTGCACAGTTGGAGGTACCCATCTAGACTCACGGTATCATTTTAAAAAATCAACAGTTGTTTCTTTAAAAAACAAAACTGAAGTCATTAACAGAATTTTAAAATTCCAAGATTTAACCGCTATTTTCTTTTTAATAATCCACAGCTTCCTGAGAAAAACTGAAGAGCCGGCCAGCGGCGGCCCACGACTTCACACTGCTGCAACACACTGGAGGTGTTCGCCCCAATCTCTGCTCCCCGCTGTCTTCACTCGCTCATTCACTCACTTTACCTGCCCAGTGTCTGTAGGCTTTTGAGTTTGGGGCCCCTGGATTTATCCACCTCTGGAGCTTCACAGATCAAATGAGATTAGTGACTTACCTAAGGTCACATGGTGGCTTAGTGGCAGAGAAGGAACCAGAACTCAGATCGTTTCCCTTTCAGTTCAGAATCCCTTCTTCTCCACCCTCAGCAGCAGTACAGCCTGAAAATCTTGGCTAACTACCTCTTGGGCATAAGGTCCACCATCTTCCCAAAGAGGGTGACCCCCAGGCTGGACACGAAGTCCTCTCTGCAGGGACTGAAGCTCTGGCAAGGGGAAGGCTGGGAAAGGGCCAAGGAGTGATTACCCAGGAGGTTCCCTGAGCACGTGGAGAAGAGAGGTCCCCCACTAGAGCCTCCATGCACAGCACACGTGGTCTGCAGCATCACTGGTGTGTCATCCACCTTCACCACAGCTGACAGGATGCCCGAGGTCACCGAGGGTCCGCAAGCCTGGCCGAAGACACCAAAGCCCACCACACTGACAGCCTCACCTGTAGCGAGGGAAGGAGGGTGAAGATGGGAGCCTCCTCTGTCTGGCAGGGCTTGTACTCCCCAAGCCCCTCCCTGGCCTCTCCAATGTTCCAGACCTTCTTTTCCTAAGGTTTTTCTCAGATCCTCCTGCCCCCAAAGAGCCTTCCCACAGGACAAAGCTGGAACCTCCTCTGAATTCCCAGGATTGCACCTGCTGCTCCCCAGCTCTCATTCCCTTGTTGGACAGAGTAGTCATTTTTTGAGGTCCCTAGCACCTACCTGGGTGCTCAATAAATGTTTGTAGAATTAACAGTCATCTCTCGTGACACTAAGAAGTCTCTTGGTGGAAAAAGCGGTGATGATACCTACACAGTGGTCAGCACCTTCCTTTACTAAGTATTTTGACTACACAGGGCATGTGGCTAATTACTGTCATTTCACCCATTTCTCACAACACTCAGGACTACGGAGCATTAGCCCCATTTTACAGATGAGGAAACTGAGGCAAGGGAACATTAAATTGTCTGCCCAAGCACACAAGACTGGTAAAAAAAGAGATCCCAACTCCAAGAGTGTGTACGCTGTCGTTCTACCACAGTGCACCACAGAGCAAGACCTCTGGTACTTCTGTGGTGGCATTAAAAGCCTTTTATATAAATCATGCCCCCAGAGCCTTGAGAGTGCAATGCCTCTTGAACAGTTTGCAGGGTTATAAGGAGCCCTGAAGCTCAGCATCTCTGCTTCTACCCCCAGCAACTTGGGCCTGCTGGGCACAGCCAAGGAGGCCTCAAAGAGCAACTCTGGTCAAAGAACTGTAAACAGGATGGTCTTGTGCCAGCTTAGCCTGAGAGAATGACCCCCTGTTCTGCAGGCTAGGAAGCCCGCCACTGGTTTTCCTTTCCGAGGCCCCCCAAAGACTAGAGCTCCCCTTTGTCCTTTACCTTCATGGAAATGCTCAGCAGGCATAGGCAGGGGGACCCCATCTAGGTCCTCCTCCAGGCTCACCACTGCCATGTCATAGGGAGATGTTTCCTGGGTGGCAAACACCACATGTCCCCAGATATGAGCATGCCTGGAAGCAACGGAAATATGACATGTTCACTTTCTGACCCTTAGCATTGGGAGGAAGCATGAGGAGTAATAATACAAGTCATGAACTTTGGGGTCAAAAGATCTGGTGTCAGTCCTGCAATCTACAGACAGCCCACTCTAGGTATGTCACACAACCCTTCTGTGGTGCTTCCAAACATCTTTACCAGCAAGAAAGCATGTCTGTACACAGCTTCCGACACCTCACCATAAGCATAAACAACTGACACCTACTGAGCACCGTGGGCCAGGCCTGGTGTTAATGCTCATGGACATTCACTGAGTCCTCACAGTAGTCCTATGGGCTGGCACAGATATGATCTCTATGTAGGAGGTGGATTTCAGGCCAGAGGCTGATTAACTTTCCCAAGGTCACACAGTAAGTGGTACAAATCAAGGCAAACTTCTTCACTGTTTACCCTGAATATTCACGAAGTGTTTTTCTTTATTACCTGAGCTGACGACGACAGTCCCATAAATTGGTGGGACAAACGTGATTTCAGTCCTCTAGATCCTAGTTTCCATAAATGCTAGCATTTCTATTGCATGTATTATGTCCCATGGTATTTCAAGACTTTACATGTCAACTCACAGGGAGGTATTTAGATTAGGTGACGTGCCCAGGCTCACACAGGGACTTCCTACTACACATTTGCAGGGGTAGCTTCCAGCAGACCTGATTTCTTAGGAGCACATATGTGTATGTGGTGGGGG
The DNA here is from genome assembly GCA_004363575.1 of Solenodon paradoxus. Taxonomy (NCBI): domain Eukaryota; kingdom Metazoa; phylum Chordata; class Mammalia; order Eulipotyphla; family Solenodontidae; genus Solenodon; species Solenodon paradoxus. Next base: position 129,395 of record RJWH01002555.1, on the reverse strand, counting down.
AAACACCACACCCACAGGAAAATTCTCATCATCAGTCTTTCTTGTAAAGCCATGGGTGTCCTCTGGGCAAAGCCTGACTGTGGGAACCATGGAAATGCAGCAGGGGGTTTGGAAAGGCCTGGGCTGCAAGGCTGGGTTCAACCAGGTACAGAACATCTGGCATTAACACCTAGGTCCTATACGGTTAAGCATCTGGGACTTCAGAGAAAATAGAAAAAGAACATCTTTTAGAAAACCAAGTCAGGAGGTCAAGGCTGCTGTCCCCACTGTCAGAGCAAGTGCAAGTAGAGAGAACAGATTCATATCTAAAGTTTCAGCCTAGCAGCCCACCATGAATCACCCAAAGCCTATTCCAGACTACATCCATCTATCTGCTGGCCCCACTCCCGTATCTAATTAGATGGAACCCCACATCTGTTGCTTTGATCCAGAAGGGAAGCTCTAGTTAAGATTTAAGAGATGAGGATTAGCAGGCCCAACTCATTACACCAGGAGGGCCATACTGGGCCTCAGGGGCTTCGTTCCACTTGCAGGGGAAGGAGGGCAGGCTTCACTCAAAGGGGCTAGTGGCATCTGGGTGCAGGGCTGAGTCAGAGAGTTGCCCAGAGGATTTCACAGGCTGGGAGGGGAATTCAAGAGATGATTAGTCCAGGATGTGAGGACACCCCCACGGTTCCCAAATCCTAAGTTGTGTGGTGTCCTGGTCAGCCCCATTCACCAGCTGCCAGGAGGTCCAGACTCCCTACAGGGGTTCTGGGTACCAGACCGAGCTGAGGGTCCCAGATCTCTATTCCTGCTACACCACCAAAGCATGGGCAAGACTCGAGTCTCAGGATTATGACCGAAGATCCAGTATCTAGACCACAGACCTGGTGGGGGTGGAGGGGAGACAACCTTTCAGGTCTTACTTGAGGGTGGTGGAGCGCACCAAGACCCTGGCAGCCTCTCGAGGGGCCACGTGCCGGCAGGTCACCACAAGTCGGGGTGCCACAGCCACTCCGGAGCCCCACACAGTGCCACACTCTGCCAGCACGGCAGCAGCTGCCCAGGGCGGGCTGAGATCTCGGAGGGGCAGGTCCCACGGGGCGCCCACCTCAGGCGGCAGGAGGGCAGCCAGCGCAGCGGTGCTTGGGGGCCGGTGAGCAAGCGCGGCTCGGGCGACTCGGAGGAGAGGCGCGGCGGCGCACAGCAGCGTGAGGCCCACCCACTCGCGAGCCTTCCAGCAGAGAGGCGCGGCCACCAGCGCCATCAGCTCCCCCGCGGGCCGTGCCACGAACACACCCCCGCCCTCGGTGCCCGGCAGGCAGCGCGCGTCGGTGAGCAGCAGCGGGCCAGCCACGTTGCTGAGCACTCCGCGGCTGAGCGTATTGAGAAAGATGTCCGGGCAGAAGGCCCCGAACGGCGAGCCGCAGGCCAGCAACGGCGCGCCCTTGGGCACAGCCCCGAGAGGCGCCACGGCCACCACCGGCCCGCGCTCCTCCGCCTCCTCCTCCCGGTCGGGCCGCACGCGCAGCAGCGCGAACCAGCCAAGTGCTCTCAGCTGATCCTCCTCCTCCTCCTCCGACACCTCTTCGTCCCGAGCGGCGCTGGCGAAGCGCCACTGCTCGGCCGCCTCGCCCCCGAAGAGGCTCGCGAAGTGCTCCTGGAAGACCGGACAGCTCAGCAGCACCAGCAGCTCGGCGGGGCGCGGGGGCTGCAGGGGCCGGCCGCGGGGCCGAGCTGGTGGCCCCGGCTCCGGAGCGGCGCACTGGGGCGTGCACAGCCCGGGGCGGCCCCGCTCCGCGCGGCCTACGGGCCGGGAGGCCGTTGGGCCCCACTGAACTTGCAGGCGCAGGTCTTCGGCACAACTGTCGCCGGGCAGGAAGGCGGCGCCGGCCGCGGTTAGTGCCCCGCTGCCGGCCCGCAGGAAGGGGGTGAAGATGCCCCCGTGGCAGAGCACCAGGCCCGGACTGCGACTCAGGATCACCCCACTGCAGCTCCACGAGCCCGCCTCAGGCTTCCCGGCCCAGGAGGCGCTCACCACACAGCCTGTGTGTTCGGCCGCCTGCAAGGCAGACCCCCACTGCCGCCCCATGGCTTCCGGGACAGCGGCCTCAGAGCTTACGGGAAACCGGGGAGCGACAGAGGACAGGGCAGAGACCAGCTAACCGCGCACAGCACCACCCGCCGCTGGAAGGAGGCGGTGCCCGCACTGACTCAGGCCTTCCTCTCCGACCCAATTGGCCAAATTCCAACTAGCCCGGCCCGATTGGCTGGGCTCAAAGTCGAGCCCTGATTGGCTGCTGAGGCTGATGCCTCCTTTCCCCGCGCGGTTGGTTCATCCCACCTGTGCGACGTGTCCGGAGAGACTGTCCCTAAGGACAAACCCCTGGAGAATGACGCGGAGGGGCGTAGTCTTCTCTGATCGTTAGGTTGCAGGAAAGGGAATGAAACAGGCACTGCCTTAGCTAGACTTGTCTATTACTAAACCAGTCTCAAATAGCCAACTCTTCAGTTATAGCAGGCAGCTGGGGTAGCTGTCTACCAGTGCAATTTTATTTCTGGATGTCGACATTTTAATTTCATAGAATGCGCATGTCAAAAATAGATTCCCCCCCCCCTTCTTATAAGACAAACAGGTAACAGGCCAAATTAGGCCTATAAACTATAGTTTTCAGTTCCTGATTTAAGCTAATTTAAAACATCTCTACTTTTCCAAAATGCCCTTGAGGACAGAAGAGCATAAAATAGACATGTCCATTTTGTGGGACTTCATAATATCCCCCATTCAGTGCAAGCTGGACATCTTATGAAGGTTTTTATCACTGAAATACACATTAATTTTTAAGACTGTTTATGTCCACATGAATTTAAAGTCTATAACCTTTCTGATGCAACTTTTTTAATCAAATGAATGTTGCTTAGTGTGTCCCCAGCACAATGCTCCCAGTGACACAAACCTATTTGAGAAAAGTAAATGTAGTGGTATGACATAGACTAAAATTAACAATCTTCACATAGCACATTCTTTGAATTGACAAAAGTAGCTTGATTACAGTAAAATTTTAACTATCCCAACTTCCTAGCAATTAAATTTCTTTCTACACTCCAGTTATTCTCCCTTAACGACACTCAGGACTCCAGCATGAGCTGTTATGCGTCAGGCTTTTCTGGGTTGACAGCACATCACAGTAGAGTCCCATAAGTCACAGTCAACAGCTAAGGTGAGACGTTTGAGTGCTGGGTTCAGTGACTCAGCCTTTAAATCCCATGTTCCATTCTGACTCAAATACCACAAACACATATGAACATTGTGGCCTTTCATAGTAACAGGACATTAGTTTCCTGCTAGTCAAAGTAAGAACCTGTTGCATTTTGCTTCCCATTCAATTTGTTCCAGTATTTTCAGTCTCATTTGGGGTTTTCTAAAAGCAAGCTTTCCTACAAATGTAGTATTCAACTGAATCATCGATTTTACATGAGTGGAACACAGCAAAATGGACCCAGTCCTTGCTAACATGCTGAAATTTTGTTCAAAAGTCTGCCATATGCAACCAGTCAAGAGCTGCCCACCAATCCTGGGAACACCACATCTTGCAGGGCTCTCAAACAGCACTCCATGTATTACTTCCAGTGGAAGTGTGAACTGACCGAGCCTTTTTCCCTTCCTGATTGCAGTTTGTCTGCCAAATCCATTCAAAAATTTCCTTCCCCTTAAGTAGAACCCTTTCCTTCCTATGCCATTAACAAATATTGCAATGTTTAAACTCAGAACCACCTCCCATAGCCAAAAAGAGTCAATAGCCAAGTTTGTTTTAACTTTTTATTAAAATGCTTAGGATACAGATTGACTTTCTTTTGTAAATGACTGTTTTACTTTTCCTGAAATAGGACATATATGCACTCTGATAAAACAGAATGAAAAGTCTCAATTCATGGAAGTTTCTGTACAAAGCTCTGATCCTCAATGTCAGGAACCAAATTCCTCACAGCAGTTTCTTTCCACTACTTTTTATTGGAATGGTGTTTTCTGTGAGGCAAGAAATAGAGTGGGAGCTACTTGACTTTTCAATTCCCTCTTTCTCCAGTGGCCAAAAATAAACCACTTTCACAAAGAGTTGCCCTGTATAGAATCCATAGTTTTCTAACTTACTACAAAGTGATGAGGGACAAATAGGGGGAAAAAACTAAACTCAAAAGTTAAGAAAACTAACACTTAGATAATCATACTTCTCATGTGTCTGGACAGAGAAGTACGGGTTACCTTTAGCCAAAGGAAATTAAAAGTGTATAAGTTAACTATCTGGTTCATTCACCATTAGATTTGTTCACGAGGCATCAACTCCTTTCCAAAGCAATAATCTTGTCTTAATCCAGTTATGCTTACTAATAAATGACACGCATGCTCTTCCCAGATTTATACTTCATGTGCCTCTGCATTCAGTACCTGGCAGTGAGAAAGTACACTCTCCCAAAAGGTTAGCACTGAAGACCAATGACAAGAAGCTGATGAAGAACATTCTCGCCCACAATACTTCTCCAACTTTTCCCATCCTCACACTAGAACCAAGAGTTCACGGAGCTTAATTCAACCTGCAACCACGCATCATCATCACCATTTTTAATTCTGAGGCAACTACCTCATCTTTCATTGAAGAAAGACTGAATGAAGAGATCCTCTGGTCTTAAGACCATCTTCTATTCCTTCAACTCTTACTATGAGGGTGGAATATTGGTTAAGATCATGAAAATCGAATGCCACACCTAGTATTAAGAAAATGGAATGCTATAAAAATAATCACACTACACTACTAGAGAAGCTGAGGCTTTTAGACTGAGTGCTTACTGAAAATAAGTGATGGAGGCTTAAAAGGAACAACTCTATACAAAGTTCTTAATTTTCCCAGTGGATTTCTGGAATGGTGAAAGGCAATTTTATGTTGAAAAAGAAAAAAATGTAGAAAAACTACAGATGTTAACCTTTACTTTAAATATCAAAACATCAATACACAATAGTTAAGAGCTCACCAACAGTCAAGTAACAGAGACCCAATTCTTTAGGTGGAAAATTAAAAAAGCCCAGAGTTCATCTTTCCTAGATTCAAACAAATGCTCCAAAACCAAATTTTCTTGTTCTCAACTCACAGAATTAAAGAGCTCTTAAGCTGTTAATTTTGTCCTGCATGGTTCTCCTATTCAGAAAAACTTCCCCTAGAATCTGTGCAAAAATAAGTGAGACACATCTGCAATATAAGATGACAAAGGAGATGTTCTCGATTCTGTTTTGAGGAGAAAGTCACTATAACTGAAAATGAAAAGGTGCTGCAAAGAAACACAACTTCAATAGTATCAAAGCAAAGACTAGTTGAAACTTGTAAATTCTTCAGTAAAAATCACAATAGCCCACTCTATAATTAACTCCTGCTACACAGTCCATGATAAGACATGACCCTAGCTCACCACAGTGGAAATCTGCCGTAACTGCAAGGCCAGGGTGCTATCTAGTTTTCCGTATACAAAGTGATACCACCTACAAAGGCAGTTAGAGATGGGGAGGGCCTCTCCCCACCTCTTAACAGTTCACTCAACTGGCCCAACCTGCTCCAACACATGTGCATAATTACGTGAAGTATCTAAATGCCGTCAATAGATTAAAAAAAAAAAAAAAGAATCAAAAACTCTGGACCAAGTCAATTGTGAACTTAAAAAGTTAGAAGGGACACCAATTACATTAACAACACTTTCTTTAAAAAATAGAATCACTTTCTCTTGAAATCAACCACAGTGGTGAGACGTGTTTTTCTTTTGAAGTGCCCCACGGTGGCACACAGCTTTATCCAGCAAATCCAGCCAGCTTCCAAGTTCCAGGATGCAGACCTGCACCAGCACATGGGGCAGCATTACCTCCCAATAGTGTGGAGAAGAGCACATGTCACCACTGGGCAATGAGAGAGCTGACAGAGATTCTTGGCTTCTCAACGCCAGACATGGTTGGAGAGCTTTCCTTGTTCTATTAGAAAAGTTCATGAGGAAGCTGTGAATAGGATCAGTCCAGAGAAGTAAAACTCTTTTATTTTCACTGTCCAAACATCAGTCAATATACTGGGAGAGCCAGCGGAAGCCCTCGCCATAGCCTTGCCTCTTGAGCACACTGCACATGAACACTTCCATGGGGCGGGCATTCAGCTCCTTCAGGGTCACGTTTCCCTAAGGGAGGCAAAACCAAGAGAGAACTGTTAGCAGCTCCATGGTGAAAACGTTTGAAAGGTGATCACAAAACCTCTTTCTCCATTCCTCAAAAGTTAAGTAGGGATTAATTACAGAAATGTGGTCAAGGCCATACAGATGACTTCCCCAGGGCTTCACATTATCAGAACAGAAGCAGCAACACAACCCTATTCCCAGCCTCTCCTGCTCTCCTCTCCTCTCCTCTCTCTCTCTCGCACTCTCTCTCTCTCTCTCTCTCTCTCTCTCTCCTCTCTCTCTCTTTCTCTCCTCTCTCTCTCTCTCTCTCTCTCTCTCTCTCTCTCTCTCTCTCTCTCACACACACACACACACACACACACACACACAGACCCTGGAACTTTTTAGAAATAAGATCATTCTCATTAATACAAATATTCAGAAATACATACTAATAATAACAGGCTATATCAAGGTATATCAAGGAGATGGGAAATTGAATGAAATAAATATTTCTAGAAAGAAATAACCAAGAAGATGCAGACTAAAAAACCATGCAAGAAAGTCAGAAAGTTATCATAGATCCCAAAAAAGGAAAAAAATTAAATACAACGTTCCAAAACCCCAAACATTCCTATTTAGTTATAACTGATAGTTTTTCTCTCACATAAAAATCCTTCTCATCAACAGTTCTCCTTCCAACTAGAGAGAGCATAACCTAATGATTCCAGCTGCAGGTGGGGGTTCACCACTGCCTGCCTCTGGACAGCATGAGTCCTCATCTTCCAAATGCATGTAACAGTCCTACCTCTCTCAGGAGGAAGCACTGAAGATAACCCAGTACTTTGATATCAATGCTTGGAAAGTGATATATAAATGATGACTCTTCATAACCTGAAATCTCCAACTGGAAAAGAAAGGACTCTGGCTAAGCACTCTTTCAAAAGACATTTTTCAGAATTGGATTTGATACTCAGAAAATTCTTAAAAATATGAGTTTCCATTTTCTACCATTTGGTGTTTTCATGCTCAAATATCTGAGGAAATGTATCCCTAGAAGAGTTAAAGAACATGTTTCCTGCCTTCAGAGTTTACAAATTGCCTAGAGTAATATAAATCCTAAGAGCAATTAAACTTGAAAGACAAGGAAATTCTAGATAACAAAACAGAAATGTTTTAAAAGCTACAAATTTGCTTTACAATACATCCCTGTACTCTTACCTTTCCTGTGGTCTGTCCGTATAGTCCAAATATCTCACGTAGTTTTTCTTCACTGATTGCATCTGTTCTGTCAATTTTGTTTCCCAAGATAAGGATTGGCACATTGGATATTGTTTCATCAGTCATTAAAGCCTAAAGACAAGGTTGTTTTTTTAAAGAGCTAAGTGATGAATCACCAGATAATGAAAATTTGACTAAATCATCAAGTATAAAGTGATAATTTGATCATCTTTAAATCTGGGTAATTAACTAAAAGTTAATCATCACATAATATAAAATATCTATTAGGTATAATGTGTGTGTCAGGTAAAAAATCCCTGAACTGCCTCAAAACTATTACAACTTAAAGCTGTATCTACATGCAAGGTAGCATAAATCTCTGCCACAGACTACCCTCAGGACATCTACTGAGCATAGGCCCAAAATGAGGCTCTGGCTACAAAGCCTCAAAGATGACCACAGGAACTGTCCACATATTCACAAAGGGCCCAATGCATGCACAGCGCGACCTGGGGCACTGAGAGGGCACGAAGAGTAAGACCTGCCTGAAGAAATCCTCAGGTTATATTCAAAGCAAGACAAACGGATGATTGTCACAATGAATGGAGGAAGAATACAAATACTAAAAGAAGTTTAGAGAAACAAAACAGTGATATGGGCTTGAGGAAAGTCTTAGCAAAGATGTAGAGCCTAAACAGGGCTCTGAAGGACAGGCAGGATTTGGACAGGTAACAAGAGGAAGGAAGAATCTAAGCAACTGCTTTATGGTACAAGAAGAATTCAGGAAGCCACATGGACTATCACTTAGCTGGATTAAAGCACTTATGCTGACATGTAATGAGAGTAAACGGAATGGAAAGAGACGACCACATTGTGGTGCCAGTCTGAGAAATTAGTTGCAATAAAGCCTAAAAACCCTAACTCCAGAGATTACAGGATAGACGCTCTACCTTTAGAACACACAGTGAATTCACGAGTACTATGTAGCTGTACTACTCGGGTAAGAGATGATCTAGCCTAAAAGGGCGGCATAATGAACGTACAGTAAGCATTTTGGAAAAAGAAATGAAGAGATGGATATCCAAATGACAGAACAGACAAAAAGAGGAAAACCAAAGCTGGCAGAGATTTCAAGTCTGGGAATCTAGTTCTTACTACCAGGAAAGGCTAGAGAAGAATAGAGCTGACGGGATAAAGGGGATCATGCTTTAACCATCTTAGGTTTCAAGAAATGTTAGATAAAATCAGAATGTCATTCATTCAGTACATACTAACAAAGTGCCTACTATATCCTATGTTTTGCTAAGTGCAGGGGGTTTGAAAAGTCAAAGTTTCTATGAACTAAGTTCACAACATAGTGGGAGAAACCCAGTAAAGACAACAGACACTGGTAAGATGGAGGGTCTAAGAGCCTATGAGGTCAGGAAAGGCCAAGAAGTAGTCAACCTGAACTCTGAGATCTCTTTAATGAACATTTCGAAATTTATCAGCAAAAAGGAACTGGGGAGTCAGCTGAGAGCTGAAGCAGGAATAGCAACTTCTGAATACTCAAGGAAGGAAAAATTCTTCTCTATGTTTGGAATATCGTTCAGGATAGGCAACAGAAAATAACCCGGAGAAACAAAAGAGAGATCATATGTATTATGCAAATGATTTTATCCCAAAGGTTTAGCGATCCATTAAAGGATATAAAGTAGGGCAGTGACAAGTCTGAGAAAGTTCCTTCTAGCATTACAGTATGTGTCAGAGGTGGAATCCATAGAAGTCACAGGGTTCTGGATTGCATGGCCAGGAAGATGGTAAGAAAGGTTCTATTCTGGAGTTGTCTAGCAGGTAGCATCATGTATGAGGCTGGAGCTCGAGAAAATTAAATGTTTAGATGAAAGAAATCCATTTGGTAGTGACTGGCATGTGATGGCAGAGGAGAAGCCTAGACCAGTCTGAGAGTTAAGTACGGACCCTAGGAACCACGATTTAGGGCTAAGCAGAGGAACAGGTGTTTGTGAAAGACTTGAGAAGCATCAGCCAGAGAGAGCACTAAAATCAAGAATGTAAAGGGGAATTTAAAAACAGAATGGCCAAAGAAAAAGAACGAAGGGGAAAAAAATGAAAAAGAAAGGAAGGATGGCCAATGCAAAGAGGGCAAGTAAGAGAAGAACTGACCTGTAGGTAATTCTCCATGCAAGCACTAGATCTGAGAAATACAGTTAAACGTAAACTTGAGATAGGCTCCAACACCAGGAATAAGAATACAGAATGACAATTATCACAGGGTAAAGCAGTAAGGAAAACAAAGGCAATATTACAGAAATCAAGCCAAGGAAATGCACTGTTGAGAAAGAAAAAAACCTAGACACACATCCTTGATAGTATCAAACGCTGCACATGATCAGCACTGAAGAACAGACTGAAAGTCTGGCAAGTCATTCAGTGCAGGAGCGGGCAGGCACAACCTAAGAATGTGGATTCAAAAACCTATCATTTGTGTTTTCACTATGCCAACCCTTCATAAACAGCCACCATGTGATACGCAAAAAGGTAAAACAGTAATTTTGACGGGACAACAGGCGCAATCTATGAGCATCCTTAACAAACTGGATAGTAATCCTATGAGGGATATAAACAGAGTTAATTTACTCAAGTTCAAGCTGAGTTTCCTCAGGACAATGAAAAGCAATGTCTTAGACTTTAAAACACTTTCTTCTGTAACTAGAACTTTCACCAAATGTTGAACCAGAATAATCACATACTGTTACTACTGAGCTGTATGCTGTATTTCTCAAAAGAAACAGAAGCCAAGAAAGGAAAAAATATAAACGTACATTAAGCTCAACTTTGGATTCCATGAGGCGTGGATGATCCGCACAGTCCACCAGAAAGACAATCCCATTAATTGCTGGGAGGTAATTTTTCCAAACTCGACGTGCTAAAAGACAAATTTGTACTTGCATCAATAAAAATGTGTTTTTTTAATGAATAACCTAATGGTCTAGAAAATTGGCAAATCTTGGCCAAATTTCAAGTTTAGAGAGTCCATATGGATTCTCCAAGTCCTAACCAGTATTAAGTCAGAATAGAGGGTATAAACTAATAGTCCATGAATAGAATCTGATATTTTTAAAATAGAAAATCAGGGTTTTCTTGCTGATTTTCAAAAAAAAAAAAAACAAAAAACTACAACATACAGCAATCCTATGCCTTCCTACCCACATCAGCTAGGACTAAGCCGTGGCTTCCCCTTTAGATGAGGTCTGAGCTCTATGATTTACCAAAGTTTCTACCACTCCCTACTGTCTAATACAAGTCATTTTCACTCACCTAAATAACCTACCTAGACCCAAGAGTCACTTTAGTTTGCAATCTCCAAGTTAAATCAGGATACAAATTACTTATTCATTTAAGTTTCATTACTAACAACCCACACTAAGTGCATAAGTGTGCTAAACAGTCATCTGTTCAGCCCTCAAGGAGACTGGGCAAATGCTTGAAGTTCACAGGCCAATTATCTTTGTCTCTGGAATGTATTAACCCGGTGTGCCCTATATTATTTTGTTTGTTTGTTTATGACATGAAGTTATAGCGGTCTGGAAAGCAATATTTAATTGTACTATAATGTCTAAGCCATTTCAGTGGGATAAGTACAGAAACCTGTCTATATCAGTTAATAACAGCTACCTCTGAAGTGTGGGCAGGACTGATGAGAGGCTGAGGAAACTTTCACTTTCACCTTCTGTATTTGTACACTGATTATATTCTGAATTTGTTACTATGCACCCAAACTATTTTTATAAGTTAAAAACCATGTACATCAATACATTTCTCTCTGACTCTTATCAAAATCTGAAAGCTAAACTTATCATACCAACTAAAAACACAAATCCCAGTTTAGCTGTCTGAAACACCTATTCCTGCATTCTCCAGAAGGTCTCAGTTCAGCTTATAATTATATTATCACTGAATTTAATTCGTAAGCAGTTACAAATTCTTTTGAAAAAGGAAGCAGCATCATATATCCTATTCCACCCAAAAGAAAATCTAAACCATTACAGATAAAATGGAAACAAGGCAATTTATAATCCTCCATGAAAACATACCCACGGTTGAGGTTTTCGCATATTTTCTTTCAATCTTTTTTCTATACAGGTATTTTATAACTGTGATCATACTATATATATGATGCAGGATATAAATATAAAATAAAAATAATTATATGCTAATGAAATAACCAACTAAAATTTATATGGGTTACATCTTGGCCTTTTAACTAAAATTATCTGACAAAACAATTACAAATTATCAATATTATACACATAGGTGGTATACAGAGAAACTAAACAAACTAAATCAAACAAAAGTAGACTTTTAGTTAATAAAATCAAATTAATGGTTGTAAGAAGGGAAGGAAGAGGGGAGACAGGTAAATAGGGTAAAGCGGATGTATTGCAGGGTGAAGGAAGAGCTGAAATAGTGGAAATGAACGTAATGTATTATACACAAATACTGATATACACTGAGGGTCACCTAAAACCTATATAATGCTCTGATATATGTTCCTTCAATGAAATTAATTTTTAATTACCAACATTCTAATTAAAAGCTATATTAGATTCAACATACCTAATGCTCTCAAGTTAACAAATGAGTAAATCTGACAGAAGCTCAACAGTTTTTTTCCCCCATTTTCCCAGAATATTTATTCCCACATCTTAAATGTTTTAGTTCTCAGTCTAAAGTCTTGCCAAATGTAAAGTGAGTGTTCATCAGATAAAAATGTCCATTGTGTATATCTCTAAAACATATACAAGACCTGATAGGACTCTAGGAACTAAATAGATACAAAAAAAGCATGAGGAGAAGAAGGCAGAAGAAAATGTTCTATCAATCGCCACAAATAGGTAGAGCATCCAAAACACCAATTTAGAGCTATGTGGTCACAAGTAATCACGTTATTATTTTTGCAATTTTTGACAAGTTTGACATTACTTACAAATAATAACTCAAAATTTCCTGGATATTAAACTGCCCTGAATAAAGGACACAAAAGAAACATTACTAAATGCTTTATGTATGATAATGTTCTGGATATTGCTCAAGAGGGAAAACACTACAATGGAGCATTACTGGGACAACTGACTTAAAAAGGAATACACACTATACAGTAGGGTAAAAATAATCCTGCATTTGATAAATAAGATTATGTAAGAAAATATTCTTGTTAAGAAATATGCACTGGGCATGCCCTGGTGGAGCAGTGGTTTGGTCAACTGCCTCTGGCCTAAGCATAATGCATGCATTCCAGGGAACAGGGTTTGCATCCTGGGTCAGGGAGAACAAGCAAACAACCAGGATGTACAACTAAATAAAAATAAATGGATGCTGCTTTCTCCTCTCTCTCTTCCTACCTGTCTGCCTGCTTGCTTTCATTCCTGCCTGCACCTTTCCTTTAGAAAGAAAAAAAAAAAATGCACTAAAGTATTAAGGAGTAAAAGAGGAAGTATTCACAAATGGTTCAAGAAAAATGTACATGAATAAGTATTAAAGAGGGAGATTAATAAATATGGGCAAAAGGAATAGGAGAGTGAAGTTCTCTATTTTTTATGCAATTTCTGATGAGTTTAAAATTACTAAAAGGTAACTAAAACAACTTTATTCAAATAATAAGATCACAATCTTAAATGTAAGCAATTTAAAAGGCAAAAAAAAAATAAATAAATAAATAAATGACATACTGCTTTAAAAAAAAAAGCACAAAATGAACTAGAATTTATTTATCATTCCAACACTGAATTCTCTCTTACCTTGCTCATGGCCACCAAGATCAAAAGTTGTGAAAGTCATTCCAGCAATTGTCAGCTCTTCTGATGCTGAAACATTGTTTAAAAGAAAGAAATAAACCTCTTCATCCAACAAGGCCTAGCAACCAGTATTGTAAGTCAATACAATACAAAACTTAATCAAGTTTTCACTTTGTAAAGAAAAGAATATAAGGGTGAAAACATTCTTAAAGTATTCTAACAAAAAAAAAAAAAAAAAAAAAATCAAGCTTTTCCTCCAATATGTTTGCTGCTTTTTAGAAACCAACATGGGAGATGTGTCCCACTACAGGTCTAGCAAAAACTGAGAATGACAAAGTTCCAGAGGTTTAGATTTTTGAGTATGTGACCTGAGTGTACCCTATATGAAATGCTTTTTCAAGTAAGCTATCTTTTAGGACCTCAACTGATAAAAGAACTACGTCAATTGGGGATGCATCCCCCAAGCCTAACACTGACCTTCAAATATCAAAAGGTCACCTGGTATTTTCAAACCTACTCGGATGTAATGTTGGAACATGTTGGCCCAATCTGTCATCTTTGAGCATATGTAGAAGAGTGGTTTTGCCTGCATTGTCCAAACCCAAGAATACAAGTTTTCCAGATTTCTTGTAGAGTCCTAAAAGAGAAAAAATATTTTAACATAATTTTAGTCTCTAAACGACTGCTTTTTTATTAAATTATTGGAGGAAATGAACAAAGTTTGAAACCTATGATGTAGTTCAAGGAAATGGCTTTACCTAGAAACTGGAGCACACTGCTGAAACCATTGTAGATCCACTCAAAGATGAAAGACATTATTAATGTTTACTACCTGTATAAAATACGAAAGCAACAAACATTAGCTTTTCGCATACTAGTACAGTGCTGAAGAAGTCAATGCTTATTCCCTGACCCTGATGCATGTTTACAGTTCCATATTTTCAGGCATAAGAAATAAAGGATTTTGCACCTTGCAGAAAAGCCTCTAGGATCCTCAGATCTGCAAACCAGTTTTCTAGCAGTTTTCTACTTATGATACTCAGAGGACTAGGAGTTAAAGATACACTTTTTACTGTGTGACTCACTCTTCCAAGCAGCTGTTCATTCACATTCCCTAGATACACCACTGCTGTCTACCAGTTAGCAACACCTCTAGGAATTCAGTCTCATCAATAATCTGGATCAAAATGCCACAGAGATGCTCTAAGCAGAAAAAAAGAATTTACAGGCCTATCAACCTAAATGAAAAAACATATTACTGTTCTTTCAAATAGCTCTACTAAACAAAGTCATCAAATTCCTATTGGTTGGGACACTTTACCCTGCTCCTGTCACCAATGCTTTCTGTTTTAAACAATACTTGTTTAACCCCTCTTGCAATGTGTGCCTCAACCCATAAAAAGCGATGACATCAGTATTTTGGAGAACCACGAAGCAACGAGAATACTTCATAATGTGAATAATCAACACCTAATCCATTTTACACATATGAATTTTTCTTAAAAGAAGAACTCTCTCTCAAGGTGCAGCAATAGGTTCCTAGTCAAGTTCATACCTTCATTAGTATTGATATTAACACCACTTTTCCTATAGTTTGCTGCTGGCCTAAACAAACAAAAGATGCTCCAAAGCTACTAAAAGCGCCACAGAGAACTTGGTAAGAAGAGGGCCTCTGAGTAGAGTTAAAAGGGTAAGGTCTAGAGCCAGTGGTAAGTTTTAAGGGGTCTCAGAGTCAGCATTTCCTGATCACACTGAGCTTTTGCCTCAGTATCTCGATTTTGACGCAGAAAAAAGAAAGATCCCCCATTTTCACTCCCCTCCATCCAGGGGTATGTAAACATAAGGCTTTTCCTTATGTGACCAATGGTTATCAAATGAACTTTCATGAAAGGGCTATCTACAGAACCCACCTCAATATTCTTCAGCTAAAAGTTAGATGAAGAAATTGAAAATTAGAGACAGCATAAGTTAATTTTTTTTTCATCCAATTGGTAGGGTTTCTTTTAGTTAGTTTTTGTAAGACCTGTGGCATGGTCCATTAACTTTAGGGACTGTTTAATGCTTATTTTCTATATCTTTACTATGAACACCAAATGAAGCTTAGAGTTTGAGTGGAAGTGGAAATTGAAAGGAAAAATTTTTATTAAAAAGATACTAATAGCATGCCCTGGTGGCTTAGCACTTAGGTTTGCTGTCCCTGGCCAGTGCAGTGCACATACATCCCAAGGACCCAGGCTGGCAACACAGGGCCAAGGAACAACCAAGATAAACTAAACAAAATAAGGTATTTCTCCTCCTCTCTCTTCTTGCTTGCCTACCTGCCTGCTCATCTTAATTCCTGTCTATACCTTTCCTTTAAAAAAAGAAGAGATACTAAAAGAGGGGTTTTTGCTCTTTTCAGTAACATCAAAATACACTTTGACACAAATCGCAAATTTGCCTGTTAAGTATTAGTTTTGTCTGGAAGCTTAATCTGCACTTTAAATTCAGTGATTTAAATACATTCGCAAAGCCCCTATGCCTAAATTCCCTAAGTAAAACGAATAATGTGCCTTTTCTCGACAATCTCCCTACATCAGACATTCTTCCCTACATTTTTTTTAATTAAGGTCATTCCTACTCTAATCATTTCTTTAAAACCCAATATTTGCATATATATTTGTACTATAGTGGTTTACGGTCAATGTTCTATATAATCTTTATGAAGTTTAATCACATTATTTTAGACGTAGTCCCAACTAGATTAATCTGTTGAAAGTGAAAACCTCACTGTAAGGAACTTCTCAGGCTAACTGAACTACTTTGATTTTGCCACTTATTTTCCTTTAACATCCCTGATTTAAAAGCCCTATAATTCTTCCTTCCAAAACAATGTTATGGAGAAGTGCTTGAAATAACAACTCGGGGCTGTTTAAAATACAAATAAATAAAAATAAAAACCCTTACTGGACCCAGAGTCAGACTGCATTAGTACCCAAAGTTAAAGAAATGATCTTAATGGCTCCTTTATCCTTTACACTTTAAGCTTAGTATCCCATGAGTGGTTCTACAGTGAAATGATGCCTACAGGTATGTTTCATTTCAACCTCACACCAACCTGACACAGGCAGGGTCCTTTGCCCTATTTAACAAGATGCGGATGCTGATACTCCCAGGTTAGTTGCTTTGTCCAAAACTGCTCAGCAAAATAACAGTGCCAGGACTTAAACCTCCTCTCTTAATGCCAAAGTCAAAGCTCCTTCTGTAACTAGTACATAAAATTCAAATCCAAATCACAAAATGGCTTTAAAAAAAAAAAAAAAAAAAACTTTCTTAACAACTACGGATTGAGTACACTCTGAAAATTTTCTTCCTCATAACTCCTAACACCTTATGAACGCTATTTTAATAACTAGCATTCTATTTACTTTGTCTTGATCCACTCTACCACCTTATGGCAAACTAGAGTACTCGCAAATTTAAGGGCTCTAAACGACCCACAAAAGCGCTGCCAAAGTATCCAAAAGCAAAATTTGCAAATTTCAGTACTGATCCAAATATAAAGAAAGAGCATTAGACTGATCATTAAGAATCTATGCATCACTCCTATACATTCTCATTATTTCTCATACATACTGGAAACTACTGAGACATTTCAGGCCTGGGGTAGCAGGCAAACTGGCTTTTAGCTAAGAAGCTGCTTAGCTACAAGGTAAACTAAATGTCAAAGGTCGGCCCCACAGCAAATTTCCCTAAGTCCCCAGTCTCATTCCAAGCAGAAGGATCTTGAAGTAAAAGAGAAGATTAAAGGCAAGAGAGAATCCTAACAATGTAATGGCCGATACAAAATGTTCCTCTGACCCTTCGACTAAAATTGTGAAAAAACAATCTACACCAAATGCACCGAATTTTTCCACGCACGGAAGAGAACAGAGGGGAAAAACAGCGAGGCAGAAGTAGATAATGCAGGGTTCGACCTAGGACATCAGATGATACCGGAGGTGAAGTCGGGGGAGCCCTGGACTAGGAGCCTAGAGACCTGGTTCCAGCGCTCACACTAGCTACCTGCGGGGCCTCGCCCAGTTCACTGTGGTTCGGCTAGCCTCGGTCCCCGAGTCTGCAAAACAAGGATGATCATATCCTCAAGGTACTCCCACCCGCCTCACCGAGGGCTGTGAGGCTCATCCTAGACACGGGACGTAGCGCCGTTTCGTAAACCCGAGCGCACAGCACCCATAAGAAAGCTGTTATCCAGCCCAGCAGCTGCAAGACCCCGGAGCGGAATGCGGATCCACCCGAAACACCGGAGGCCGGCAGGGGACCCAGCAGACCCAGCAGAGTCGGCCCGTCCCCGCCCAGAACCAGCTCGAGGCCCCACAGAACCGCCTGCGTGTCACTTCCCCCCCCACAACCCCGCCAGCGCCGGCCTCCGCCCCGACCCTCCCAGCCGTCCGCCTCAGCCTCTCCTGCCCCGGCTCCCTCCCTTGTGGCGGCCCCCAAACTCACGGCCCTGAGGGGCTGCTCCGGTAACTGCGGGCGGCTTCGACCCTCCTTCAGAGAACACAGCCCAGCAGCACCCGGGAACGCCAGCTACTCGCCGGATATACGTAACACCCCCTCCCCGGGGCTTCCGGGCGCGTGCTTGCCCCCGCCCCTTCGTAGCGTCAAGCACTGTAGGTGCCGCCCCGCCAGCGACGGGCCGGCTTTGAGCGTGACGTATGCGCCCTGGCCCCGCCTCCTCTCCTACCCGGCCGCTGGACGTCGGAGACGTGGCAGCTCGGAGGCCCTGGAGACGGGGATTGGATGCTCGAGTCTCTTGGTGGTCCTGGGCAATTCGGGCTTGCGGTTTGCAATCTGAGTCCCCCATACACAGGGGAAATCAGAGGTGTCGGCCGACGGCCAGGTAGGTTGTCTAGAGGAAGGGTGGTCCGTAGAGCCTTCAACCTAAGGTGGACTCCACCAAGCTTTTGCTTTAAGTCAAATTTTTCCTGTGGGAGCCTTTAAAAAAAACAGAGGAGGATGAGGAGGAGTAATAGTCATTGAGCACCGTTGCAGGCAGTGCACTGAATACTTTGTGTTCTCCATCCATCTCATTTGACCCTCATTACAGTCCAGTGAAGCAGATACTGTTTATATTCCTATTTTGCAAATGAGAGAACTGAAGTTCAAAATAGTTTAGTGATCAAGTCCAAGTTCCTACGCGTTCCTACAGGCAAAGCAACATGTGTGCTATGCTATTTGCACATGCATTTTCTCATTCAATTTTGAGTGCAAGCTTATGTATTGTATTATTCTTCTCATTTTACAGCTAAGAAAACCTGATTCAAGTGGGAAATTAATGTTATTTCTGGATATGAAGACTATCATAAAGATCTCAATTCACCTTAATTAATTTTTGCGTAATTCCTGTAAAATCACTAATGACAATAATAGGTTCTTTTGGGTTTTGTTTTGTTTTTAAAAAGGAATGAAAGCAGGCAGACAGATGGGAAGGGAGAGAAGGAAGAAACATTTCATTTATTTGTTCATTTTGGTTGCTGTTTTTTCACTGATAATAGCTTTTTTGCCAGTCTGGTTGGAAAAAGTCTATGCATTACTGATGGCAGGCTATTTTAAGTAAAATTGTTGAGAAAGGCCCCTCTAAGGTGCTATTTGGACAGAGCCTGAAGGATATTGGGATGGAATGTTCCAGACTGACAGCAGAGCATGTGCAGAAGCCAAGAGACTGCACCGTGCAGGTTCCAGGAGCAGCGGAGAGGCCTGTGTACCTAGAAGGGTGAACAGGGAAGGAATAGCAGGAGATGAGATAAGAGAGGTGTGGGCTGGACAGTTAAGAGCTGGAAGGTTCTGAGACCACCTCACTTATAGGTTAATGAGTTAGCTTGGCACACTTCCATGGATTCTGGCAGAGACACAAGATGCCTTGGCCAGAGATAAAGAATTGTGTGACCTCAAGGATAGCAAGTAGCTTAAGCTTCATGTTTGTGTCTTTTCATTGCACCCTAAGTCCTTTTGGGGTGACAGAGTAGTCCAGATATTGCCCAGATATATGTAGTGGGTTCACATAACAGCTGAGGAACCCAGAGTTTAGGGGACCCAAATCTTTCATAGCCTACCTGACCTTTGACCCAGAGGGAGACAGTGTTACACCATACAGTAAACAAACCTGTGCCCTACCCCCAGTTGGAGACTCTGCCACGGCTGTTTGTTATAAACATCCTTGAAAAGATAGTCCCAATAAAGACTGCAGGTACCTCTGCTCCAGTTAGTGCAGAAACAACAAATGTGTGGAGAATTGTCACCCAACAGGGGTGCAAAGTTTGAGAGCCTTTGTGGGCAACTGCGAAGACTGTAGCTTTAATTGTGGGCGCGCTGAAGAGCCCACGGAGGGTGCAAGCTGAAAGGATTGTTGTATATTGTTCTCCCAGAGGCATGTCAACACTACGGAAACAGGCACTCGAACTAACATGGATACCAAGAAGTACCTGGATTCGGATTTTCCAGAGAAACCTCTAGGATAGAGTTTCTCATAGAGTAGCTATTGAAGATTTACTGCAGGAATTGGTTCTCACAGTTATGGAAGCCAGTAAGTGCCACAGTCTGCTGTCTGAAGGAGAAAAATCAGAAAAGCTGTTGCTATGATTTCATCTGCGTCTAAAAGCCTAAGAATGAGGGTAAGTCCTGGAGTGGAAGGCCCTAGAATTAGGAACTTTGGTGTTCAAGGGCAGGAGAGATGATGTCCCAGTTCAAGGAGAAAAAGAATTTACCCTTTGTGTTTTTCGTTGCGCTCAGGCCCTCAGTCAGTTGTATGAAGGCCACTCACACTGGTGAGGGTGGACCTGTACCCAGTCTGGTAAATTATACTTGGATCACTTCCAGAAACGCCCTCAAAGACACACCCAGAAATATTTACCAACTACCAATTTCGGGCATCCCCCGAAATTAAGCATCATAGCATCTGTTGGAATTGCCAACATGGGGTAAGGGTGTCCTGGATAAATGCAGTTTCAGAGGCATCAAAGGAATGGATGCTGGACTGGAGTGACTTAAGGAGAGACTGAAGGGAGACAATGGGGCAGTGACCCTGGACAGTACCTATTAGAAAGGTGACTATGAAGAAGGAAAGAACAGGGATCTGAAGGAACATGGATGATGAGTTACTCCTTCCTTATCAGTGGGGTAATAACTGGAGTGCCATCTGTGTTAATACATAAAAATTTAGTCTTTTACCAAGATGATTACAAAAACGAAAATCAGAGTTTACCATGTCTTTCATAGAAGTTACCTTCATCTCACCAAGAAACTCGATCACAACAAATAAACTGACATTTCACTCTTCTTCAAGTCGTTTTGTCTTGTTTTTAATGCCTTACTTTATTTCAGTGTTTTTACATACAATATTTCATTCCAATCAAATACATTCTTAAAGAGAATAAAATAGGCAAAGGATTCGAATAGATATTTCTCCAAAGATACACAAACGGCCAATAAACATGAAAAGATGTCCAACATGATTAATCATTAAAGGAATGCAAATCAAACCCAAAATGAGATGATACCTCACATCATTAGGATGACTATGATAAAAAAAAAAAATAGAAAAGTGTTGGCAAGGATGTGGGATACTGGAACTCGTGTGCACTGTTGGTGCAAAAGTAAAATGGTGCAGCTTCTACAGGACACAGATGACTGCTCAAACAATGGACAACAGAACTTCCACATGACCCAGCAGTTTCACTTCTGCATAGTGATTCAAAAGAATTGAAAGCTGGGTCTGAGAGTTACTTGCACACCCCTGCATTATTCACTGTAGCCAAAAGGTGCAACCCAAGTGTCCATCAGATGAGCAAATAAACAAGATATAATATATGCATAAATTGCTATTCTGCCTTAATATTATGTGATTCCGTTTATATGAGATACCTAGTATAGCTGCAGTCAAAGCAGATTGGCAGTTGCCAGGGGCTAGGAGGACAGGGAGATGGATTGTTTGACAGGTATAAAATTTCAGTCTTGCAAGATGAAAAGAATTCTAGAGATCTGTCACCCAACTTTGCGAACTATACACTTAAAAATGAATAAGATGATAAATTTTATGTTATCTCTATTTTACCACAATTTAAAAATACACAGGCTTCCCTTGGTAACTCCAGCAGCTCAGCTTTCTGTGCCTGGTCTGTTTGGTACCTCCACTTTCTGCAGTGATTCCCGTCCTGCCACGTCTGTGTTCCCCTTCTTCTCTCTGGGACCCTTCTTTGCAGGGGGCTCTTTTAGGCTTGGTCTCTGACTTTGGAAGAGTAGGTCTAGCAGATAATCTTGCAGATTGTCCCTGTGGTGGGTCCTTCACCTTGGCTTGATCTCCCTTAGCACGTCCTTTGGCCTTCCTTTTGGGCAGGTGATGCTGGAATGGGACATAGTCACTGGGCACTGGGAGGCAGTGGTGTTTGGACTTGGTTCGTCCCATCTCACTGCTTCTTGTCACTGCTGTTTTGTAAATGTGTGTGCTAAATACATTACTTTGGTGAATGTAAATGTTAAAGGTATGTAAACAGAGACACTAAAAATCTTTAAAGTATTCCATGACATTTGTGATTCTACTTTGGCATGCCATCCATTTGATGAGTCCCCTGCATGTTGTAAAATTCAAATATCACAACTCTCTTTGATCTCCAAGAATCCCCCTGAGAAAACCAGGAATGCTGTGCTCTCTTATGTGCCCTGTGGCCACCTCCCCCTGTCCCCCTGTCAGGCCCAAGGGGGTCTCCCTCTCCCAGACATCACTGCTTCCTGGAATTTCCTTCCTGCCTTTCCTGGTGACAAGGCATCCAAAGGAACTTTAAGACTTGCCTAAAGCCGTGCAGCAGGGCATCTGGAGACAGGATTCTGATGGATCCTGGTCATTGCACCCAAGCCCCAGGTCCCACTGTGGCCTTTCCTGTTCTCTCAATATACTTTGGGCTGACCTACTTTCACCAGTCAAGCAGCAGGGAAGCAGCTCCTTTGCTGGATCTTTGGGAATATGCTGCGCAAGAATCACAGTCCTCCCTCAGGGAGTTCAGGTCCTACACGGGATCGTGTATGAAATGCTTAACGGTGTGCCTGGCGCATGTGGAACTCACAATGCCTCCTCTCCTCTCTGCTTGCATGCCCTTCCTCCTCTACAACTCATAGGTCTCCCTCAGAGAGCTCAATAGCAGTTGGGATTTAGTCCACAGAATGATTTTCCAGAAATATTTCCTCCTTTAATTGGTTAGGGCCATGCTGGCCTCTGGAGCTCCAGGTAGGGTGACTAAGCCGGACTGCAGAAATCTTCCTCCTGCCTAAGCACTCAGGTGACTCAAACTGGTCATTGTTATTGTTGAGAGAAAGGAAGCAGCATTTTTATTTTTATTTTTATTTAGTTGTTCACAGTCATTGCTTTCCTCTAGGCCAGTACTCAAACCCAGGGGTAAGTGCCTGGCTCTTTGGGAGGGATTGACCTAACCACTGCTCTTCCAGGGTGCACCAAACTGGTCTTCTTATGTAGGGAAATACCCAGAGACTAACCCACCCTATTCTGCCCACTGCCCAGGAGGAAAAGAAGTTTCAGTAGTATCGAAAAGCCGCTATGCATACAGAGTTGGGGAGATGGGTTTCTGTGTCCTTTGGAGCTAGAGATATGGCTGATACATCTCTGCAATTGATGCCTGTCTGTCTTAAAAGTATCTAGTCGTTGAACACTTAGAAATAGTTAAGGTGGTTAAAAAAAAAAAGTCTAGTCATTCGTTGGAAAACCTTACAGGTTGATGCAAAGATGCAGCTGTTAGCATTTCAGAGTTAACCAACACCCACAACATACTCCACTGATGTTAGTAGAGTACATTAATAATAATTCCTGATTAAAAGTCCCCAGCCAACTCAAGAAGTATTGGAGAAACAACAAGAATGAGACTTTTCCCGAGCAGAAATTCTAACTGCCCACCCCCATATATGCAAACAAGGCAAAGGGAAGAGGCTTTACAAAATGTCCAAACATCATACAACAATAAACTAAACTTAGCAGGATAATGCATTAGAATTCTCAATAAATTCCAGAAATGCATTTTAGTTTGTGAATCCTAAACTATGATTATATTTTGGTTCATAACTATTTGCCCTTAGGAAACAATGAAGTAACATTTTTTGATTAACTCATTCAGTATGTATGAAACAAATGCTATGTGGACCTATTTAGTCACTGGGAATATAATGGGGGACAAAAGAGAAGGGGTTCCTGCCTCATGGAGCCTACATCTAGATGTGTTTGGGAATCATTTCCTAGTTTTTAATCACTCAACTGGAAGACCGTCTAGCACCTCCAGAGGGCCTTGACCTTGCCTTCTCTGCCTCCCACAGGGCCAGCCAGTACGTTCTTGTGCAATGAAGGTGTCCAAATGACATGTCACACACCATGTCTACCCCAGCAGTTATAGAGGATTCATGTATCCAACAAATATGCTTGGGCATTTTATAATGAGAAGGGTATGGGGTGATGGCAATGATACATTTATCGAACAGTTTTAAAAATCATGAAGTTCCCTCAAGATGCTTCTATACACATGCAGAAATAACATCATGCTTCTTTATAGCTTTAAAAACTCCAGGTACCTCTCCATGGCCTCCTAAGGTCCAGCATCTCCTTAGCAAAAGAGCATGAGACCTCATTATCTGATCGCCACCAACCTCTCTTGCCTACCCTCCTTATATTCTCTGTTTTGCAACCAATATCACAGCTGCCTACAACACTTTAGGTTCTGGAACATGACACATAGAATGGATGAAGAATATGTGTTCTCGTGCACCCCAATGGAGCAGTGGTTAGACCCACCATGTTCAGTAAGCACAGTCCACATAACTCCCAATGACCCAGGTTTGTATCCCAGGGCAGGGGAACAATCAAGATGAACACCTAAATGAAAAAAGAGCTTCTTCCCCGCTCTTTTCTTGCCTGCCTCTGCTTGCCTTCATTTCTCCCTGACCTTTCCTTTAAAAACAAAAAAAAATGTGCTCAACAGTACATGTGTATTATCTTCACACCTCTTTAAAAGAATTAGAAACATCTGTAATAACATGAAATCTCAAAAAAGATACATCCATGATCCCTGCATATTTTTTAAAAAACTAAATAGTGGTGCACCCTGGTGGTGCAGTGGTTAGGTCAGTTACCTTCAAAGGAGCGAGCCACATGCCCCTGGGTTCAAGTTCCATGTTCAGGGGGAAGCAGCCAGTGTGAGCAACTAAATAAAAAATAAAGGTGCTTCTTCCTCTTTTCTCTTCCTGCTTATTCTCCTTCATTCCTGCCTGCATCTTTCCTTTAAAAAAAAAAAAAAACTAAGCTAAATTCTATATTTCTATATATTCAAATATGTGTGCAAAGGCATAAAGGAAAATCTGGGGAGATTTTTACCAAATTGATAACAATCTCTATGAAGGGAGTGAGATTGACAGTGAGAACTTCATTTGTATTTTTAAATTTTTAACATTAAAATTTGTTTAATTTTTAAAGTAATAGAGAATATATGAATATATGTGTTTGTTAAAACTCTTAGAACATTGCAGCACAATGAGTGAAACTTAATGTATGAGCATTTGTAGAAATTATCATTTAGGAGAGCTTAGATGTTCTTTTTTATTAAAAAGTAAATTATACGATGGAAAAAGGAAAGTCTCCTCAACAAATGGTGTTGGAATAACTGGACAGCCACATGCAAAAGAATGAAGCTAGATCACTCTCTAACACCAATCACAAAAATGAGCTCAAATTGGATTAGAGACTTGGACATAAGACCAGAAACCATAAAGCTCTTAGAAGACAACATAGGAAAAGATTTTCCATGACATCAGTCGTAGGGGACTCAATTCCAACATCAAGCAAAACAAAAAGAAAAATAAACTGGGACAACACCAAACTAAGGAGCTTCTTCACAACAAAAGAAAACATCACCAAAACCAAACTGGGAGACGATATTTGCATTCGATATTTCCGACGAAGGCCTAATATCTAAAATACACAAAGAACTCATAAAACTCAACAACAGAAGAACAGGCAATCTAATCAAAAAATGGGAGGAGAAATTGGAGAGACACGTTTCTGAAGAGGATATACAGATGGCCAACAGGCACATGAAGTTATGTTCCTACTCACTGGCTATCAGGGAAATGCAAATTAAAGCAGCGAGATATCACTTTATACCTGAAAGACTGGCTATGATCCTAAAGTCTGGAAACAACAAATGCGAGGATGTGGAGAAAAGGGAACACTTTTACACTGTTGGTGGGAGTGCAAATTGGTACAACCCCTATGAGAATAGTTTGGAGATTCCTCAAAAAACTGAAGATGGAAATCCCATATGATCCCATCATTCCACTTCTGGGCATCTATCCAAAAGATACGAAAGTACCATCCACAGAGATGTATGAATCCCCATGTTTATTGCAGTCCTATTCACAATAGCTAAGAACTGGAAATTACCTAAGTGCCCAATGTTAGACGAATGGATAAAAAAGATGTGATACATATACACAGTGGAATACTACACAGCCCTTAGGAGAGATGTGCCTGTCATTTGAATCCACATGGATGGAACTAGAGGGAATTATGCTAAGTGAAACAAGTCAAAAGAAGAAAGGTAGATACCAGATGACCTCGCTCATAGGTAGAATGTGAATAGACAAGAAAAGGAACAGATGAAACATAACCAACCTGAAACATTTGCAACAGAATTGAGGTTACCAAAAGGGAATGAGGCGGGCGGGGTCAAATGGTGGTGGAGCCCACTGGGCAATGAGGAAGAACACTTGGTGATTTGTTTGAGGGCATGGTGTGTTGAAATATATGTAAGAAATGAGGAACCTATACATAGGAAATCATTTTAATGTGTATAATAATTACAATAAAAATAGTTTGAAGTTTGATTATAAAAAAAGTAAACTTATTAAAGTATGTCTATATCCCAGAATGTAGACTATCTTGGGAAATGTTCTCAGTGCATTTTTAATAGTAATTATTATTTCTTTAGTTCACAATGCTAAATTCCATTTAAGACATTGAAATTGCATCTTTGTCTGTATTTCACACCGCACCCACCACCCAAGTTCCATTATCCCTTACCCCAACATTTTCTCCTTATCCTCCCACCTCCCCATAGCCAGTCCTGAGTCCTGCTATCTTTGTTGAAATTTGTGTGCTCATTTGTTTCATTGTATTCCACATATGAGAGAAACCATCCTGTATTTCTCTTTTTCTTTCTGACTTATTTCACTCAAAATGATCTCATCCAGTTCCATCCAAATTGTAGCAAAGGACATAAATTCTTCTTTTTTTATATTGGCATAGAATTCCATTGAATATACATACCATAGCTTCTTTATCCAGTCTTCTGTTGGTGGGCATTTAGGTTGTTTCCATGTCTTAAGTATGGTGAATTGAGCTGCTATGAACATATGGGTGCAGATGTTTTTCCTGATTAGAGATTTTGTATCCTCTAGATATTTGCTGAGAAGTGGGATTGCTGAATCAAATGGTAAATCCATCTTTATTTGCTTGAGGAAGCTCCATACTATATTCCAAAGAGGTTGTACCAATTTATATCCTCACCAACAGTGTAGAAGGGTTCCCTTTTCTCCACATCCCCAGAAACACCTATTTCCAGTCTTTTTGATATAGGCCATTCATACTGGTGTGAGGTGGTATCTCATAGTTTTTATTTACATTTCTCTGATGATGAGTGATGTAGAGCATTTTTTCAGGTATTTGTAAGCCATCTATGTGTCTTCTTTAGAAAGTCTATTCAGGAAAGCTTAGATGTTCCTATTACAAAGAAGAAATGGACATCCATGGCATGACTGAGGCATTAGCTAACATGTGATAATCATTTTGCAATATATGAGTGTATTAAATCAGCACATTATACACCTAAAACTTAACACAGTTATATTGAATTATGTCTCAAAGCTGGAAAAAATAAAATTACAAGAGCTGAAACTGTGTTACTAAAAAGTAAAAACTATATATCTTTTAGGATATGAGGGATCCTACAATGGAATGCAGAAATTGACAAAATAATTTATTTATGTTATAAATTAAAACAATCTCACTGAAGGGGTAGGAGAAAAGGTACTGAACTAATAAGTAACTTTGGAAATAAGTGTGAGTAGAATCTGTAAGTCAGATGACAAAAGAAACTATAAATATTGTATTCTAGTTGATAAAGTTGTTTCCCTGAGGAGTGCAGTTATATGTACACTAGAATTTAATAAGTAAATGGATGGTGGGTGGTGGGAGGATGTTTCTCAGGACTGGAGTGGACAGATCAGCCAGAATAGAAGGCTGGAATTATCCATGTGGAAATGCATTAGAGTTAAACACATCATTGTGAGCATCTGTTTAGCTTAATGCAAGTAAAGATGGTTACACAGCAATATTTATAGCTATGTGTATCTATCTGGGTTCCTATACACACAGATACCCCCTTGCTATATGAGCTGAGAAGACTTAGAAGCAACAGTAACTCAGTAGCAATGAGAACACCCAGCACCCATATCTTGGCTTCTGGTACCCATGTCCAATAAAAGGAACCAAGACTCCTTAGAGAAATGGCTGATTTTAGGCTGGGAATATACAAAAACTTGGTGCTTCTTATAGAGCCAGGACATAAGGAAGTGACCCTTACCCTAACTACCCCGCAAAAAAGCCCCCACCCCAAATAAGAGAAGTATGTCAAGGGGAAAAGCTGCTTCCCAATGACGAAAGCCAGGACAATGAAACCAACAACATTAAGTCATATTGGATTATAACCTGAAGTATAAAATAAATATTCATGAGTCTATACTCATATAAATAAATGGTTCATTTAATATACAAAATTGGAGTGGAGAGACATATCTCCTATGCATCAGAAAGACAGATTATCTTTCCTCAAAGATGTGGAGCATATCTCCCAGCAATGGTGCACATGGAGACTTCCTTCTGAAGAGTCTGACGTGGAATGGGAAGAGAGAGTATCTACACTGGAGAACCTGACAAACACTGTCAACCAGGCGATGAAGTCAAGATCACCAGTGACACATCATGTTGATAGTATGTGCCCTTCGCCTGATAGGATGAGGATGGCCCTTTATTTCTGTGGTCTTCCTCCTGCAAACCCATAAGCCCTGTAAAATCATGAGGAAAACAGAAAAATCCCAACTGAGACACATGATATAAAATACCTCAACCAGTACTCCTCAAAACTGAAGTCATCAAAAGCAAGGAAAGTCTGAGAAATGGTCACAGCCAAGAGAAGCCTAACGAGGCTGAAAATTACACATAATGTGGTGTCCTAATAGGATCCCTGGAGAGAAAAAAGGCATCAGATAAAAACCAAGGAAATCTAAAGTGTGGGCCTTAGTTAATAAAAAATGCATCAATATTGACTATATCAAGTGTACATTAGTAATAGAAGATGGCAGTAATAAATAGGGCATGGAGTTTATGGAAACTTTCTGTACTAGTTTGCATTTCTGTTTTGAAATTAAATGCTATTTAAAAATAAAATGGTGTTAGTTGCACTCCTCCCCCACAAATAATCTGTTGTTAGGAGTCAGGACTGTCAAGGAGGAGGGACATAAGCAGAGGGCATATTAAAAAAAAAAAATGAAATCAGGAAAAGTGATGTCATCCTCTTGTTTTTCTTTCACGGAATTGTTTTAGCTATTCAAGTCTTTTGTGATTCCATACAAACGTTAAGGTTGTTTGTTCTCTGTCTATGAAAAATGCCTTTGGAATTTTGATAGGTTTTGCAGCAAATCTATAAATGGAGTAGTATGGACATTTTCACAATAGTAATTTTTCCAATCTATGAACACAGGGTATCTTTTCATTTTTCTTATGTTGTCTTCCATTTCTTTCATCAAAGTCTTATAGTTTTCAGTGTACAGGTCTTTCAAATACTTGGTTTAATATATTCCTAATAAACAGGATATGGGTATATGGAAAATTCCTATATTGCTGGGCTATTCTTCTGTAAATGTTTTCAAATTAATTTTCTTTTCCTTCCTCCAGCCCCGGGCCTCAAACTTGGGCCTATACCTTAAGTACCTGAGTCACAGAGGTGCACCCTTAAATTAAATTTTATTTCAAAATGAAACTACTTCACACCCACAAAGATTCTGTGTTCAGGGCATGCCCTGGTGGAATAACAGGTGGGTGCCATCCATCCACGTCAAGGACCCTGGTTTGTGTCCCATACATCGACATATAGACCAGTGGAACAGAATTGAGAGCCCAGGGGGGAAAAACGCTCATGTATATAGTTGATTAATAATTAATATTTGACAAGGGAGCCAAAAATATGCTCAGTCAAGAATGGGTAGTCTCTTCAAAAAACAACCTAAGCATCTGTCAGCAGATACATGGATGAAAGCTACATGTGTGTACACTGCAATTCCGTTTATAAATCAAGAAATGAATATACACACAGTGGGATACTATTCAGCCATGAAAAAGAAGGAAATCCTGCCATTTAAAACAACGTGGTTGCAACTTAAGGGCATTATGCTAAGTGAAATAAACCATACAAAGATAAATACTGTATAATATCACTTATATATAGAATAGAAAACAAAATACTCATAGAGATAAAGAGAAACGGTAGTGGTATCAGAGGCTGAGGGGTGGGAGACATGGGGAGATGCTGGTCAAAGGGCACATACTACCAGCTATTAGACAAACAAGCCCTGGGATCTAAAGTACAACATCGTGACCAGAGTTAATATTATCATATTATATACTTGAAAGTTGTTAAGAGAGTAGATCTTAAATGTTTTCCCAGAAAAAATGGTAGTGGTGCAATGCGATGCAGGTAGAAGCTAAAACAACGTGGACTGAATCATTTTACAATATGTAATTATATCAAACATGTTTTACCCCCAAACTTACACAATACAGTATATCAATTTTATATCAGTAAAGCTGGGGATAAAAAAGAAAAGATTGGCAAGAAAGTAAGAGAGGGAAAGAGAAATAAGCAATGGTATTTATGCATTTATATTAATTTATGACTTTATGGGGATGTATAAGATTGACATTTTTTGAAAATGACCGCTAGAGCCAGACAGCTGGGTTTGAATCCCATGTTCTTCCACTTACTGGCTCTTTATCTTTGGGTAACTTATTTACTCTTAATATGCATAAAATGGGTAAGGGTCTACCTCATTAGAGTGTGGCTCCAGTTCCTGGCATACAGTAGGTGCCCACTGAAATTCCTCAGCAATTAACTGTGCGAGTGAAGTGGTTTTTGGGGAGATTAAATAAGATGCTATAATTTTAGTTGAATAGTATAATCCAAATGTTCAAGTAAATGTTGAGTATTATCAACAGCTCTTCAGCTGGGGCTTCTTTCCCGTCTACATACCTTTGTACAGGCTGTTCCCTCTCTCTGTCTAAACTGCTCTTCTGTGTCTTCCACACTTTGATGCTCAAGACAAATTCAAGCAACACCCCCATTAACCTTTCCCAGGTGGACACTCCCCATATTGTCCCTGTTTCTGTTTTACCATTATAGTGCCTCTGATGTTGGTTTAAAATGATTTTTTGGGTTTTAGGTATTGGTTTTATTGAGATATAATTCCCACACTATAAAATTCACCCATTTAACATGAACATTTCTCTGGTTCTAATATATTCACAGAATTGGGCAATCACCACAATTTTAGGAATTTCATCATTCCCCCACCCCAAACCCATCAGCATCACTCCCCAATCTTACCCCCTCACCCCAGCCTCTGGCTATTACCAATATTCCTTCTATCTCAAGGGATTTATCAATCCTAGACTTTCAGGTAAATAGAATCAAACAATGTGAACTTGACTTTTTTTTTCACTTAGTATAATGTTGTCACAGTCACCCAAGGTGTTGAATGTAACAGCACTTCACATAGTTGAATAATTTATTTCTGATGATACCACGTTTTGTTTATCTGTTAATCAGTTGGTGAACACTTGGAGCATTTATACTTTGTGGTTATGAACATTTATGCAGTTTTTTGTGTGGACATGTTTTCTCGGGTATGTACCTTAGAGTGGAATTGCTAGGTGATCTGATTGATATGTTTTAACTTTTTGAGGAACTGCTTAACTTTTCCCAAGTGACTAGATGATTTTACCTTCCCACCAGCAGTGTATGGTGGGTGGGGGGTGTCTAATCTCTTCACCTTCACAGTAAGTTTTTAACATCTCCTTACCAGTGAACTTCTGGAAGGTGAAGAGTGTGAAATGGTGGTCTTCTGTCACCCAGCCTCTTAGTCCAGTGCCAGCGTGGGGTCAAGTTGCAGCCGCGCTATTAGCTATTGAGAGAGTCTATCATCACACATTGTGTTGGCGTTGTATCAGTAGGAAGCAATACTAGATCGCAGAGCAATGTAGGTCACTTAGCACAGCTCACAGTACAGGATAAGGAAGAGTCCATAGGGAAGCTTAGTTTTCACCAAGAATCGAGAAAGTGCCTCGCTGGTGCCAGGTTCTCCAAGCGCATGCTGAAGACCAGTACCAGCTGGTAGCTTGCTAAAAATGCACACTCTCAGGTTCCACCTCTGAGTCACCCAAATCAGAATCTCTTAGGGTGGAGGCAGGATTCAGTGGTAAAAACCCTTCCAGTCATTCTGATGCATACTGAAATTTGAGAAACATAGGTTTAACCATTCTTTGTTTAATTTGATATTGCTAGGAGAGGAAGAAAATGGTACATTTAGGAAGCTATGAGTTATTTTTTATTATGTTCAAAATCCTGACTTAATGTCTAATACACAGATGTTGGTTTATAGTGCTGTACACCTTAAAACAATGTTATGAGACAATGTTCTTACAATAAAGTTATTTAAAAAACAAAACAAAACCCTGAGGTAGGAGGCACTCTCATAAGCAGCAAGAGAGCAAACTGCTCAGCTCTTTTTGGAGGGCAAGTTAGCACCTGTCAAAATGTTTGCCAGTCTGCTTAGTCATTGACCCCGTAGTTTCACTTCCAGGAATTTATCCTTCGGGAAAAAAATCAAAGATCATTTCTGAGATTTACTTATGAAGATGTTCATGCATTGCAGCTTTACTTAAAATTGGAAGAAATCGGAAGTAAAACAAAAGGCAAAGGCTGGGTGATTGGTTCACTGAACCGTTATGTATCTTCATATGTAATTAATTGTCTGAGACAGTTTATATAGTGTTGAATACTTTTTATAAGTGGAGAAAAGTCACATAATAAGTTGAAATAGCAGTTTGCAAAGATGTAAATCAGATTCCAAATTTTGTTCTGTACACACACATATCCATGTATATGTATATAGCTGACTCTCATTATTTGCAGTTATGTCCTATAGAGTCTGACGCTAAATTACAGCAAACTGAACATTACTCCTGGGGAAATACTGAGGCTCCTGCAATCCTGAGTCAGACTGTTAAAACGACCTCATCTGTCTTGCTTAACACTGTATCCCTAATCTTTATAGTGCTTGACAGAAAGTCTAATCTCAAGAAATATTTGTAGGATGGCTGTGGTCCTAAGAGTAGTTCTTTTTGGCTTTCATATGCAGGTAACTTTTATTTGGTATTTTTGATGAAAAACAGGTCTTTCCAAACATCCAAATCTTCATAGGTGTTGTTATAGGTTAAATTGAATAACCCCCAAAATTCTTAAGTTGTAGTCTTAACTCCCCCGTCCTCAGAATGTGATCTTATTTGGAAACAGAGTTGTTACAGATGTAATTAGTTAAGAGGAGGTCATACTGCAATAGGGTGGGCTCCTAACCCAACATGACAGGTATCTTTATAGAAAGGGAGCATCTGGATACTGAAAAACAAGTAAGGAGAACTACACATGAAGAGTTAAGAGTTTTGCTGCCACAACCTGGGAACTACAGACACTTGGAACAAATCCTATCCTCAGCCCTTCAGAGGGCACGTGGCCCTGTGAAGCCCTTGATCTTGGACTTGCAGTTTCCAAACTGTGAGAGAATACATTTCTGCTGTTTAACCTGGCCAGTCTGTGGTACTTTGTTACAGTAGGCCTAGCAAGCAGAATATAAGAGTAGTACTCATTTCCTTGCTGTAACAGAATAGTGGCTGCTTTCTACACAGGCCTGGTACAGGAGAATGACTGTTGACATGTCCCCTTTCTCTTTCATAAATATGGGTGGCTGGTTCCTATCTGTCGGACCAATATAGTGAAATTCTTCACATTACATAGGAAGCATTGATCATCTTAAGAAAGCACTTCAGAAACTATCTAGTACTATTTAAAGATAGAAGCAATTACAAAGGGATTAAGAGAAATATTAGTAAAATCCAAATGCTGAACATATCTAATTCTGGCCCAGACAAAATGACATAGACCTGATTTTCTCTGCTCCTTTGTGTTAAGCAAAGCTATAAATTCTGCAAATGGCAAAGGAAGTCATCACAGGAGCACTCTGAGAGGCGGTAAGAAGGTGAGCTGGCCTGGGACCCAGAAGACAGCACAGTACAGTGGCAGGAAGCATACGCCCTGTACCCAGTAGGAGTCCCCTCCTGCCCCTCCACACCTAGCAACAAAAGGCAGCCCAGAGGTTCATCCTCCCTTCTAGAACAGGGGTTCTCCTGGAGACCAGGGCACCACCTGGAAAGGCGACTGACTGGGAGCCCCACCAGAAACAAGTGACCATGAGAGGCACTCTCCTTCCCCACAAGGCCCAACACTCCCCTTTCGACCAGGAGTGACCCAGGTGTCTGCTGAGGCTAAAGCAGTTCAGGAAGTGTCTTTATCCCTGCAGCCTAAGGCTCTCCCAGAGTCACTGGGAGAGTGGAGCGGTGGGGCACCCCCTGGGGAGACGCTCCTCTACCAAGACACTCAGCACCATCAGGCAGCACCAGTGGAGCCAGGAGAAATCAACAGATGCTCCAATGCCACCAGAAAAACTACAGACCAAAATAACACTGCAAAGCTGCTGAAAAAGTAAACTGCCACTGAAACCACAGCTCACAAAAGTAGGTCAAGACCCGTGTGCTAACCTTGAACAGGGTGATGCCTGCTAAAAGAAAAGATTTAAATAGGACTTAGACTTTCCTAACGTAATAGACAAAGTGTCTAGGATGCTATTAACAATCACCAAGAACCAAAAAACTCAACTAGAATGAGAAAAGTTATACTGACACAAAAACATATATAAATACCCATAGCAGCTTTTTCGTAATAGTCTAAAACATCTGCATCTAGAATCTTGGAATCATCCTAGATGTCTTTGAACAGATAAATTCTGGGACACACATACCATGGAATACTGCTCAGCAATGAAAAGGAATGAATAAAAAGAATGAAGAATTGATTCATGCAAAGACCCCGAATGGACCTCTTAGGAATTATAAGTGAGGGAACAAAAACCAAAAACCAAAGGATGACATATTGTTGATATTACTTATATAACCATGAAATGACAAAAATGGTAGAAATGAAGGACGATGAGTGGTTGCAAAGGGACTGAGGATGGAGGGAGAACAGGCAAGGTGGATGTGGTTATAAAAGGGCAACAGAAGGGATCTTTATGATATCACGACTGCCCAGCTCTTGTAAGATACAGAATCTTGAAGAGGTGATTAAATTGGATAGAACAATACACTACATAAATAAGTACAAGTAAAATCAGGAAACCTTAGTAAGATCAGTAGATTGTATCAAAGCCAATGTCCTGGTTTTGATATCACACTAGATTTATAAAACCTTAACTTGGGAAAAATGGGTAAGATGCAGAGAATCCTTCTGCATTATTTCTCACAGCTAATCATGTGCATTTACAAAGATCACAATTAAAATTTTAATTAAAAAATACAGTGCTTACTATATAGGTCATTAAATGATGGACTAGGATTCAAAATGCAGGTCCCTATAGTTCCAAAGCCCATGAACTTAATCATAAAACTCTGACTAATAAGCCATTTACATTAGATTCTGAATTAAGAACACAATTAGTTAATTAGACAAGTAAAAAGAAAGTAGTTTTTGAAAGGTGAGCAATGTTTTTATTTATGTTAATTGAAATAAATATAAAAGCTTATGCTTTATAGTAGGATGCTAGGAATTTGGTAAGAGCATAATTTCCAGACTACTGTAAGTATAAAGGATTTTAGTCTTAGGTTCCTAAAAATAAAGTCAGTCTGTCTTAGTCAATTAAATCTAAAATTGAATTGTAAGTTCACTGATACAGCACCCATGCCTGCTTGCTAATGTCAGACTTTGGATTAAATAAAAATATCAGAAACTGAGCTTCAGCAAAATAATTTTATTTCCCAACACATGGGAATCATATACATCCAACATGTACTTATCTTGCACGTTTACTCACAAACAACTTCCAGGTTACAACTGCTTTCATATGTAAGCATGTACTCAGTTATCTTCGTTGAGATATGAAAACTGCTTTTAGATAGGCAATTGTGAATACACTGGATAGTTTAGAGCAGAATTTGCTTTAGTTAGATTAGTTTTATGAATTTAAAACTCTGAAAAGCTACTCCATTTGCATCTAATACTTCCAGATGAATAGGATGAAGTAATATATCAACTTGTATTTCGGAGAAATTTGCTTAGTTTTTCTGGTGATGGAACCACTTATCCACTGCATTCAGAGAAAAGAAAAACATGTTAGAATCCCTGTTAACAATCAGAATTACACCCAACATATAACAATATACTTGGTTTAATCTATGCTACTATGTAATACCTTATAATAAAACTACTTAAATGCAAAGTTTCCTAACAGAAGAAACAAGTAACTTATCATAGTCCTTTCTTTTCAACTTCCTTACTCCTGGTATAGACAGGCGATTCTCACCAAAAGACCCTTCCAGAGAATTCTAACATCTAAAAGAGAAGAGAACTGCTTTCTGAGTGAAGCAGCCTGTGGCCAGGTGGGAATACAGAGCCCATGCACTGCAGTGTCCCTGAGGCCAGAGGAAAACAGTGGGTCACAGTGGAGACGGCAGGGACAGTGGGGCACTAAAGGCTACATGGAGCATAGTCGTCTTTCTTCCTGCAGACAGAGGGAACTCTGAAGATGATTCTCTTTCCTTCCTTCTCTTTCTCTTATGCACGTGGCACGTGGTAGCTGTAATTTCCCCACACATAAAAATTTTAAGGTAATCTGCTAGAATACAGAACTTACCATCTGTTGGGACGGTGCAGGCAGACTCACATGGTGGTGGTAACTAAGACAAAACATTAAAATGTGTTAGTCTAATACCAGAAAAAAGTATACTAAAAGGTATAATGACACAAAGATTTTTAAAAATCGGAACAGAAGACATCTATCTCAATTTTTAAATTCCAGAAATAATTTATAATACATACAATGTGGAGTTTGCTCTACTGCTAAAAAACACTAATAAGCCTCTAGGACACACAGGAGAGTGAAAAATAAAAATATTTTTTTCAAAATAAAGAACAAAACCAATTTATTCATATATGATGATATATGTGTATATATGCACACATATGAAATGTGAACATAATGTTCTCATTAAAAGTTATGATTATTAACCAGTGGCCTTTCCCTTCTGATTTTCTTATTCATCTTGACTTTGTCAGGATTCCTATATAAAGATAAATCTCAATGTATTGGCTTCATCATTGTTAAATTGTTCTTTTTCCTTGTATTATTTATTTACAAGGCAGTAAGTCAGACTTCCATTTTCTTTTGTTTTCCTTATATATTTTCAGTGCAAGTAATTTAAGATGATCTAGTTCAGTATTTTTGGTTAACACAGATCACATAATTAAAAATAATATAAAACCGAAATTATTTCTTCATGGATGGTTTCCTACCTCTCACAAAAGTATTTCCTAGGATTATGAACCATTCCTGCAACGATACTAAAATTTGAGAACTTTCTCAGCCCTTGCTAAACCAAGTTAAGTTCTCATTGGTTCAGTCGTAGAAATGGCTTATGACAGGCATTCAGGGACTTGTGTCAGGTGGCACATTCTAAATTTTTATAAACTGTACTGTTTTGCTACCCACCCAATTTATGGTGGACCAGGGCCCTCTTCAGCTTCTCCCTTCAGTCAATTATCCACCTGGATGTGTTCAGAGCTTGTGACAAGACCTCACATAGTAACATGACTGTAGGAGATACTCAAATATTTGTTGAAAGAAATACTTTCCCTCACATTTCAACACCATATATTTTAACCACCAGATAAGTTCTTTTTAAAGGAAATTTTACATACAGCTTCCACAATGGCTTTGGCAGCATCGGGATCACACTTGAAGGGGCTCTCAGACACTGTTGTATTCATGCTATTAAATAAAACAAAAGCAGTCATAAGTCATAGTAACAAATACTTCTCATTCTGTTTTTTGGTTCTTGTTTTTTTTTAACCCCCAGACTCTGGGTCTTGAACCCAGGTCCCTAGGTTTTAGTCTATTCCCCAGGTGTTTTAGCTGCTTGAGCCACAAGGGGGCACCCAAACACCTTGCTCTTAAAAATTAAAAAATATGTTGCCGATGACAGGCCAGATGAGATTCAGTTTGGTTTAGTTGCAAGTTTTCTCGCCTATATTAAATATTCCAATGATTTATTTTAGCAAGATATACAGCTACTCTTATCAATTTTATTCAAATAGCTTCACAAATTCAGAGCAAAAAAACCCTGAGATTGAATGCTTTGTAATTCTCACTGAACTAGCTAAGAAATGCAAATCAAAACAAGAACCCTATCTTTCTTAATTAGATGACATTAAAAAAAAACATGGAAATAATCTGGCTCCTAAGAGGGCAGGTGAGACCTGACACAGAAACACCTGACAGGAGTGACATCTGGTTGCAAACTCAAACCCGGGCAGTAGCGCCAGCTCGAGACAAGGGCAGCTCGACACAAGGGCTCAAATAGCTGGAGTGAGAAAGCGTGCAGAGTTGCCGCCCACGGGCACTCCCTGCTTACAGCACTTACTAAAAGTAAAGCAGCGGAACACCGTGGTTGCCAGTGTGCATTCTGACACGTGGCATGTAAGGGGCATGACAGGAATAGTCTTTTTCTTCCTAAACAGCGAGGTAATGCAAGCTACGTGTCCAAAATAACTTCTTTATTCTAAACTAAATTCCCATACATTTTTAGGTCTACCAAACTCTGAATTTAACTTGACTTTCTTCAGCATCAAACTCTTAGAAAACAGTATTACCAAAGAAAACTCAATAACATGTCTTTCCACCACTACAACTCATGTTTTCAGAATTTTTCTTGCTATTCTTACATGCAAATTTGTTTCTAGATGAAGCTGAATGTTTATTCATGAGTATACCTTTCTGCTGACATCTTTTCTTTCTTTTTTTAAAGGGAAGGTACAGGCGGGAATGAAGGAAATAGGCAGGCAGGAAGAGAGAGGAGGAAGCAGTTCATTTTCATTTAGTTGTTGACACTGGTTATATACCCACCCCACCCGTACCGCCACCCTGGACTTGAGCCCAGGGGTATGTGCGCTGAGTTCCTTCAGAGGTAATCAACCTAATCCATACTCCACCAGGCCATATCCATTAACATCTTTTCTGTTCTCAAATCTTTGTAATTTTAAATGTTGTAATACTTTTCTTTTTTAATTGAGAAACAACTGTTTCACAACACTATGTCGGTTTGGGGAACATAGGCTCACTTACTGTTCTTTAAAAAGAAAGGGAGGTAGGAGGGTGGAGAGGAAGAAGCACTTTTATTTGTTTATTTTGTCCCCCTCCCCCCAGGTCCTTAGGCTCCACATGCCCAACCACTCAAGTCATCTGATCTGAGCCAAGGGTGTGCCTCAGCTTCACTCTTCAAATATATACCACACCACTCCCATCACCACATCTTTTCCTTTTGCCACCCCTGGCCCCACCCCGCCATTTCAAACCAGATCTTACTGAATCCTAGCCACCAGAGCCTCGGTGAGGCGTCGCCACCAACTTTCTCATAGTCCTCCACCAGCGTCCACTGGACCCCCACTACCCTTGTCCACCCAACCCGCTTCCCTTCCAGGAACTTCAGTTAATAGTCTTAACCTTTTCTCCTGGGTCCTGCAGATTTCTTGTTCACGCTTTGGGTTTTATTTTTTTAATACTATTCTATATGGGATATTTACCTCCATTACAATTCCTGTTAGTTACAGTTTGGAAAGACTTTATATACTCGTTTTGTAATCAGTCACTGTGAGGAATTCTTTATTTTGTTTTAGGGTTTTCTGGGTTCACAATCATATCATCTGCAACAATTTGCTCCCCCTTTTCTTTCTCTTATTTACTTGACTAGCATTCCCAGAAAAAACTAAACAAACATTAGTTCAAAGAAGATGGTGAGCATTCTTTGATCAATCTTTAAATACTATAGGGAAGTATACTGTGATCAACATGGGCTGGGTGTCAGAGAAGACTTGGAGAAAAGACCTAACTCCAAGACATTTATTATGGGGTGGCTTTGCTTAAGTTTAATCTCCCCATACTTCTATTACATACTTGACAAATATTAACTGCTCAAAAAATATTAATCTAGGGATACCCTTATGGAGCAGTAGTTAGGTCAATAACTCTGGAGGACACAGACCCACATGCCCCTGGGTGTGAGTTCCAGGTCCAGGGGGAACTACCACTATGAACAACTAAATGAAAAAGGAATAAAGTGCTTCTTCTTCCTCTCTCTCTCTACCTGCCTGTCAACTACTGCCTTCATTCCTGCCTGCAC
Source organism: Solenodon paradoxus (assembly GCA_004363575.1). NCBI lineage: Eukaryota > Metazoa > Chordata > Mammalia > Eulipotyphla > Solenodontidae > Solenodon > Solenodon paradoxus. Next base: position 89,519 of record RJWH01002555.1, on the reverse strand, counting down.
ACTTCCTTAAAAAAAAAAAGATAATAATAGATACATATAATCTATTATTATTAGTGGTAATAAATTCCACCTGCATAGTTTAATTCCATGGTTTAATTATAATGAATCTTATATATTTACATCAGAGAATACCAACCCTTGCACACAACCCGACTGATACTCTTTATAATCTGAGTACCCTGGTCCTAGGCATCCTATATCCCAATTACCCTCATAAAGATCTGCTCTTATTGTTGCCTTTGATAATCTATACTTGTTTACAGTATTTTCCTTTTTTTTTTTTTAAAGGAAAGGTGCAGGTAGGAACGAAGGCAACAAGCAGGCAAGAAGAAAGAGAAGGAGGACGCATTTTATTTTATTTAGTTGTTCATCTTGGTTGTCCCCTCCCACCCCATCTTGAACCGGGACTTTGGGATGTAAGTAGACTACACCACAATGCACCTGTTTAGTATGTCTTATAGTGGCTTTTCAGCTGCTTATATATTTATCTTCCCACTCACTTGAGCAGTGACTGACAAAACTGGTTATCTCTTTTCTAAGTGAATGTGAGAGAATAGTGTGTTATGATTATTAAAACCTTTGGAATACATTGATCTGCTCTGTGTGTTAAACATGCAGAAGAGTTAACACTTACCAACTGATTCCTTTTCCATCAGTCTTCTTAGTCACTAGTGCTCTCCAATGGTCATGAGTGCTTTTAATAATATCAATTGCAAAGTCCTATAATTTGAAGAGAAATGCATTACAATGATAGAAAAGTGTTCTCTTAATAAAGATTTTCCCAAAGCCTGATAACTTTGTTTCTTTTGAATCACTTCCTTATGTCATAAATGGAAGAAAACATTTAAATATATAAATCAACATCAAGGCCATTTAGCCATGTGTTTTAAGGTCATATAGTTCTTATATGGCAACAATATGGTTAAATTATAAGTCTTAATACAGATAGGCCTAAAGCTACAGTTCTGAACGACACATTACCTTGCTTTTAAATTCTGCGTTGAAAGCAAATTGGTTCTCTGGTTTGCCATCAGGAACCTTGTACCTTCTAAACCAATCCACGGTAGCTTCCAAGTAGCCCGGTTTCAGCCGCTTGACATCATTAATATCTGAGAATAAGCAGATTGCAAGATGCATATGTAATTATTTATGCATTCAATAAAAATATCAAGCACTTACTTTGAGAGAGCTTCAGGAGAGATTATCAAAAAAGTTCAAGATAATGAGCTAATCACCTTGTTGAGAAGAGAGGAAACCTTCTATTGTCTTAGAACAGCCCTAATGTGAAGAAAACAATCTGGATGTCAGTAACATCTATTAGATAAGAAGAAGTGACTAAGGGCTACATGATAGAAGATACTAAACAAAGACAGGTTATGGAGCACCATGGTTGAGGAGTAGTTGGGTCCGCCACCTTCAGCAGAAAGCAGTCCATATATATTCCAAAGACCGGAGGCCAGTCTTTGCAAAGTAAAAAATAATGTGTTGCTTTTCCCTCTCTCTTCCTGTCTTCCTGCCTACTCATCTTTATTCCTGCCTGCAACTTTCCTTTAAGAAATAAAAAAAAGACAGGATGATACTGTATTCAGAGGACCACACCCCCAAAACATACTTAAGAATAAAGATTATACCACTAATGGATTACAGATTAAATATGACTAGATTTTTCTCACTCTACAGTATAGCCATCCTGTATCGCAATGCTTTAGTTCAACTGTGTCCTATTTCAAAAGACTTCTAAAAGTATCTGTGTGGTCACCAACAATGGCTGGCCTCTATGCCATCATACTCACTGACCAAACTCCTGTCTAATGCAGAGATGATACAAATACTAAAAAAAAAATCAATCAGGAAAAATATTCTTGGAAGGAGTCGTATGATCAATAACAGCAGCTTATTCATGTTTGTATAAAGTAACAGTACTTAGGTCTAACTTACCACCTACATGGTTAAAGAACGGCATGAATCCTACTATCAGGACTATGACAATACGTACTATGATACAGAAACAAAGAAAGTTCACAAAATGAACTGGGACATATTTAAACACTGATATAGTTCAAGAAATTTATAATCAACATAAAATGTGACACCTGACTCCGGGCATGGACCAAGTAAAGTCCAATAACTAGTTAGGCCAGCAGAAACCACCAAAACAAATAAATAGTTAAAAAGTGCTTCCCTCTCTCTTTCAAAATGCTTTCGCACACCCATCCCTGCCCCACAAAAAAAGGACACCTGATAGAGAAATAATATGAAAGTCCGGAAATCTAAAGCACAAGTGTGGAGAGTTTTTTAACACCAACAATTAATTCTTGATTTCTCCAGGCACCAACTGCATATCCAACAAGTCAGTCCTATTCTGACGCCATCTGGTGTCAGATCCCACAAGGTGAAGAGCTCGGTCCCAACAAGACTGCCCCCATTGCTTTCAGATGCCAGTTAAGCGTTCCAGGTCACCCAAGCTTTACTGATCAGGGCCTCCCACAACTCCCTCAAGTTTAATTTGTTAGACTTACTCACAGAACTCAGGAAAACACTGATGTCTACTGATTCAGGAGTTCTTTGCCAGGAACTGGAGACAAATACATGCAAGATACATTTTTGTATTATACTCCAGGAAAGAAAACTATAAACACTAATTAACTCTGAATGGGAAGCAGACATTGAAGGTATGCTGGCTTGACACTAGGGAAACCTGAACACCAGATCCAGGAAACAAAAGAGCAGGAAATAACGAAGTCAGACAACTTTTGTTCCTCCTGTGTATGTTATGTACACAAAAACAAAGCCAGCGGTCTTCAGACCTCCCGAACTGCCTCCGGGTGCTCATTAAGGTCCCAGCAAAGATGGCACCAGTTCTGAGCTATTCCTCCTGGAGCTCGGCCTTCCCAACCAGCACATTGTAACACACATGGAGCCTAAGACTCACTTTACAGACACCCCAACTAAAGTGGGGTGGGGTGCTAGCTATGGTGGGCTCTACAATGCTGAACAGGATCAACATGGTTGCTTATCATGGCTGTGTATCCCTCCAAAGTTGTGTCTAGTCAAGAGTTCTCTCTACCTAGAGACTCTGACAAATTCTTCACTTATAACTGACGACAGACAAACACTGCCTTATGGTGATATTCAGGAAAAACGGCATCTGACTTGCAGCATATGGGGCTGGTCAGGCAAAGTTTCCAGGGTTCTAACAACCATTCCTGCAGAGAGAGGATGCCCCAGGAAATTGGTGCTGACTTAATGACAGCTGTGTGTGTGGCATCACTAACTGGGGCCAGAGCAAGCCACTTAGAAGGTGCACTCTTGTTTTAAGTAGCACCTGAGAAAACACAGTGATCAAGAGAATAAGAACTGTACTATCAAAGGATAAACAAATGGTGTGATGAGTGTAATCTCACTGTACAAATAAATACAGAAGTATCTGAAACTAAAGGTCAGTGTCCATGGCATTAGGCATCGTATCCCAATTACCCTCACAAAGCTCTGTTCTCATTGTTGCCTTTGATAATCTGTACCAAATATTAACTGCTCAAAAAATATTAATCTATGCATGCAGGTCTACCTTACCCTTTGTAATGACCACACAGCATTCCACTGACTGGACAGATCATAACTAACTATGCAACTGGTGATAGACATTTCTTTCCAGGTTTTTGGTACTATAAACAATGCTGCAAAGAATAGTTTTACATACATTTTTAGATATTTACAAGAAATTCCATAGAGTAGATAGAATTGCTAGGTCAAAGTAATATTGACCATGTCACTTTTCTATAAATGCTCTCATAACAATCTTATTTGGGATATTTGAAAAACATTTCTAGTGTAAAAGGGGAAGGTGGCAGTTTATTCTCCCTTCAAATGGTACTTTTTACTTTTTTACAAAGCCTTTTCACCTACAGTCTCCCGTGTGATTACTACCACAAAATCATGGCATATACAGATAATTATGAACTTAACCAAAGTCATATGGCTAAGTCAAAGAATCCACATCTCGGCACCTATTCCAGTTCCCCTTCCACTCACAAATCTTTTTAATAATCTAAACCAAACCAAAAAAACCTTTCTTGGCGCTACTTAGTGGTGTCAGAATCACAGTGCTCTGAGAGGTCCTAACTGACACAACTGTGATTAAGAATGTACAAGGTCTAGGAGAAAGAATGGATCACTACCAGGACTCTCAGCTTAGGTACGCACTTTACCAGTAGAGAGCTGTCAGCTGTTGCTGTAATGCTCAATAAACATCTGTAACCATCAATGCTCCTGTCTTGTTATGAGTATAAAGACAGGCTCTTCAATAAGAAATACCAAACTTTAATTTGGCTACTAGGATCAAAAGCCTTAATTAGACCCTAAAACCCAACAGATAAATCACTATCTTTTTTTTTTTTTTTTTTTTAAGGAAAGGTATAGGCAAGAATGAGGGTGAGCAGGAAGGCAGGCAGGGATTTTTATTTAGTTCTTCACATTGGTGGTTTTCCCCTGAACCAGGACACAAACCCCGTTCTTGTGATGTACATGAGCTACACTCTAAAGGCTGCCCACATTTGTTGATTCATTCCACCTGTCCATCTTCAAAGACAGCGACAGAAAGTCCTTGTCAGTCCTCCTCCTCTGCTATGTATATGAAGTAGCCAGATTTGGAAAATCCATAAAGACAAAAATGATTGGTTGTCAGGGCCAATTAGTTAATTACTGAAGTTCAGTAGAAGAGATAAAGTGACTTGTCAGTGGGAAGGCCTGGCCTCTAACTGTCAGTACAGTTAATCTTGGGCGTGTGTAAGACTCAGGCATAAAGGTATCAGACTCTTCAAATGTTCTTACCATTAAAATTGGCTGCATCAGGATCATCCACATTAATGGCAATGACTTTCCAGTCGGTTTCTCCTTCGTCGATCATAGCCAATATGCCCAGAACTTTCACCCGAATTATTTCTCCTCTTTCACACACCTGAGAGTCAAGAACCACAATCAGGACAGCATCATAGAATGAAACTGAAGAAAAAAAGTTTTACTTGGTGGGTAACGGGAACTAAGGAAGACGCTCAGTTTCTGCAAACTTACCTTAAGATTGTCCCTTTAAGCAAATTTTTAAAAGCTAACCAAATGCCCATCAGTCCCATCAGAGTTGAGAAGAGGTACCCCTGAGACAAACAGGGAAACATATGGTGGGCTTTACTTCACCGGCCACAAGACCCATCCAGTGATGACTGACCATACCCACATTTCATGAGTAATCACCTTGCTACAATTAAGCTACAGACCATAGATCCTTGGTTCTTTGCTAAACTACCTTCCATGTTGATGCCCTTATACACATAAGTTCTCCTCTCTCTCTCTCTCTCTCTCTCTCTCTCTCTCTCTCTCTCTCTCTCTCTCTCTCTCTCTCTCTCTCTTCCTCCCTCCCTCCCTTCCCATCCTCTCTGCCACACACCCCCACCCCCCCTCACCTTACATCTGAGCTCTACAATAAAGCCTTGTCTGAGAAATGTTTCAGACTCTGCAATTTCTGTTTGCTCAGGAGACCAAGAGCCCTGAATGGGGGTCTGTAACACTCCTACTATACACAGGTCCTAAGTAAATCAGTAACATAGTTCAGGGTAGTTAAAGCTTTTTGAATTCATTGATTATGCTGAAGTATAAATCCTCCATAATTTGTTTCAAAGACATTTAAAAGTGTTTTCCTCATCTTTTATAGAGGCCACTGATTTTGGCAAGTCATTCAATATGACTTAACTTTTTGATTAAAGAAACTGAATGACAATTTTCTTTTCAGTTGTTAATTTCCCAGAGCCTAAGAAAAATCATAGAGAAATATAATCATAGTCTAAATCTTAGAACAACCTTTGAAAATGGAATTCCTACCCTAACTTTCCAACTTGTGAGGTTACTTGGCACGGCTCAATTCACTGACCGCTCCAAAACATTAGCATTGTGCCTCCTAGCACTCTTCACCTGTTGACTAACTATCCACTTCTTCACATATATGTATAGCCATACTGCAAGAAGATACATTTTCTTCTAGGCTAGGTTTAAAAGTACAAATCATTCAAATACTGTGATGAAATGGAAACTTTTAACAGCCAGAGACATCATTCTATCACTAATATTCACAAATTCTATTCACAATATTTTTAAGTATGAAATTTGTTTATTTCCTTGATATCTCAATACTATAGAAAATCATTTCAGATTCCATTACCTTGCTTCCAATTTCACACACATCAATTGGATCATTGTCACCACAACACCCAGTGTGTTTGTCATTGTGTCCAGGGTCTTCCCAAGTCTGAAAAAAAAAATAAGGCTTAGTATATATCATTCCTACACATGCTACTGACAAAGCAGACCATGTTGACATTAAAAGATAATATCACACAAGTCTTTCTGCAAAAATATGAATCTTCAGTTATTTTTTTCTCATTTTTCAATCTAAAAATTTTAATGACATAATTTTATTTAAATGTTGGGGCTCCATTATGCATAGCATGCTAAACTAAATTTAAGCTTTAAAATAGATAATGATCCTATTTAAAACAAAGGAGCAAATAAAAAACCAAAAATGAGCCACCTAATAACTGAAAGAAACAACATGCAAACACAAATATAGTCAAATATTTGAAGTACTTTGATGGACTTTTCATACTTATTATCTTCTACTAACTGGAGTTTTTTTAAGAGAAATTTCCAAACTAGAGGTAGGTAGGCAAAAATACTAAAATGGAAATGATGTGTTCTGATAGCAAAGGTGTCATCACTGAGCAGGAACCAAGATTAAAAAGTTTAATCAGGATTCTCTGAGGCTGTAAATTGCTGGCTTTCTTCCCTGCTAAGCTGCAAGACAGAGACCTTGCTGAGAATGACAAAAAAGAAGGAATGGTCTGTGTTTGCCAGGAAATTAGCTTCAAATGTAGTTGTTATTTTGGTTCTTTCTCCCCTAACCCCAAACAGATTTCTTGAATTTGCTCACCTGTACAGCTGGAATAAAGGCAAAAAGATTAAAATGAAAGATGGGTCAAATAGCCAAAATCAACCTACAAAAGAGTAAGAATTTCTGCCATGTTTTCCCAGAGGTCCAATATTTCAATGCTAAAGACAAAATCAATTGAAGTCCATGGGGCAAGGCTATCATTGAAGCAAACAAATTATTTTGGGATTACCCAGCAAACCTGTGTTTTGATAACATAGATTGTTTCACAATAGATTTGACTTCTTAAATTTAATGGTTAATAAAAACAAATAAGTATCAACAGAAAAAAATGGAATATTTCATACAAAAATCTTAAGTGCTACAGCACTAGTCTCACCAAACCAGAAATAAACATCATTTTCTCATAATAGACATTCTAGTGATCCTTCATTTAAATATTAAATAAGAACACTACACAGTGGTATGATACTGAGGATAAACTGGTAAACAATGAAGATATCCACTCTACTCAAAGGGTTGACTGTTTCAGAAAACAGAATTCCATTATACTTTGCCACAATGAGTGTGGCTTAAAGAAGGAAATCAGGACCCTAAATATAAATGTCAACAGCTTTGAGAACTTATACACATCAGGTACTAAGTGCTTTGTTGCTCATAACAGCCATATGAGCTAAATCCTATTAATAGCTCAGGGGGAGACAGTAATGTCTCAGGGAGGAAGAAACAGTCAAGTTAGATAAAAGAACAAACTTTCCAATGTGAATTCAAACACTATATATATTTCCCTTTCAGGTTATCCTGAAAATAAGTTATTCAAAGAAGTATTAAAATGAGTTAATTACCCTGCATGTTTTAAAAATCGTCCATAGCAAAAGCTTTCTGAAGGTGTTTAAACCATTTTTTTTTACTCACAAGGTGGTTAATTTGCTGCAAGTTAAAAAAGTACATTTCTAGCAATGGCACAAGACATGTCAGGAGACATACCTGAGGGATGGCCCCATAGTTCCAGATATATCCCTTATAAGGGAACAAATTTGCAACATAACGGAGTTTTCCTTTTTTCACATCTTGTTTAATTGGGTTTAAAGGGTCCTTTGTGGCAATCTGAAATAAAATATTTAAACCATTGTACATTGAGTGTGAAATACTATTCAAATAAGGATTTGAGGAAGAGTACTACAGAACGTACCTTTCCTCATTCTACTTTAAATGATATATATACCTTACCCCTAAAATCTTTACGGTTTGGAAATACGTTTCTCCATAATCAACCTTTAATTGGAAAATGTATTTGAGATATATAGGAACTATTAAGAAGAGGAAAAGAAGATGGAGTCCAGAAAGCAAAAGCCAAAATTAGCTGGAACAAATCCTAACATTTGAGAAAAATACCAAGATTTCTTAAAAGGGTAAAATAAATATTACCAACTTCAACTTTCCTTTAAGCACTTTAAATTATTCAGATATTTGAGTGTCTATTACATGTAAAGTATGGTTATTGTCAAAAACCTAATTAAACAATATAAGATACATAATAAGTATCCATGACAAAAAGCCAACCATGTTGGGTGTCATCAGAAGGAAATGTACCCAATGCAACACAAATTCCAGTAAGATCACTTGTCGCTGGTGTAACTAAGGAAAGTTCCTTGTCTCCATGGAGGAGACAACGATGGACTTAAATAAGACAGAGAAGAAAAGGGCAATTGCAGGCTTGGGGAACACCAGAAGCAAAGGTGTGGGGAGGGAAAGTCTGTAGCATACTTGCAAATGATAGCTGGAGCACAGAGGAAGACTGGCAGGCAGTGAGAGATGCAACTGGAAAACAGATTGGGACCAGAAAGCAGAAAACCTTGGACTTAAGCGCATTAATCCTTGCGCTAGATCTAGTGTGGCTGGATCAAACTAATATCCTACACTTGACTACTAACATAAGGCAAAACATACCTCCATTTTTGCATTAGACCAGCGTGGGACTTCAACTACCATATGGAATACATCCTGTAAAACACAGAGAAGGTGAGATGGGCACAGGAGGTCTTTTCATGGAGCCCACCCATACTCTTCCAAAATTAAACTTCCCATCGTATTGGATCTTTGAAGTCAATGGACTTTCAATAAAATGCATCAAAACAAAAGAGAGACTGAGGAAGAGATAAAGCAAGTACAGCAAAATGTTCATTGTAGAAACCAAGGTGGTGTAAGTTGTTCACTACTTAATTCTTCAGGCTTTTCTGTATGTTTTCATTTTTTCATAATGAAATGTTGGGGTTGTAGGAAAATGTTTCTATAAAGAAAGGGAACAACTGACATAATAGAATTTGTATTTTGTGGAAGGCCATCTTCAAAGCAAGCATCTACAAAGGCTATTCATTTCTTCCAGTGACAATACAATTACTCAAAATGGTTTTAGATCTTCTGTTTCAGAGGTGGCTTATAAGACAAATCCTCGATCAGTTTAATTACTTCGTCACACTGGAGTTTGACCTCAACAAAATTAATCAGCACAACCACCTTCATTACTCTCTCAGTATGGCTGCTTTTAAAAATAAAATGCTCCTCAAAAGAAGACGATTGACACCGAAGATGAAATATATTCCAAAAGTACCAATGACGATTAACCAATGATAATTCTACTGTAATTAACTTAATCTGACCACTTTGTGGATGACATATTTTTTTTAAAACTTCCAGATGTTCACTCTTTAAAAACACAATGAAAGAAAATCACTTTGTCATCTAATTTTGCTCACCAGAGTCAAATATCAACAGGAAATTAGTTCTCTAATTTAAATTAAGCTTTAAATAATCAGAAAATTATTTTTTAAATTTTTGTTCTTTTAACAACAAAATTATTTTATGATTATTTAAATGTCTTTTTTCCATTTATAGCTTCTATAAAAGCATACCTGAAGTCAAATCTCCAATTATATTTTTAGTTGATTCAAACTGAAAATCATTAAGCTATACAACTTTTTAGGATTACTTCTTCATTGATTTTCATAAAAAAACAGAAAACAATGTTACAGTTAGAGATTTCAAACCAATAATTATCTTGCTGCTTACTTTTAACCAAGCAGAAAAGCTACACAGACTTAAATATTCAACGAGTATCGAATTTCTGTTACTTATTTAAACTTTTAGTTAAACCAAGGGATACTAAAGCATTTCATGGGTTTCTGTTCCAGCCTCCTAATGCCTACATGATGTAAACATATAAGTCACAAAGAAGGGGGATATTATTAAAATCCAGGACTGAATAAACTGCTGTATCCCTATAAAGTAATTACTGAATGGTTTGAGGAAAGAAAGAAAATTAATTGTTTTATGTTCACACCCAACATTTGATTAAATTTTCATTCTGTTCACTGTAAGTTTTCATGAGCTGTCTGTCTAGTACCACAACTGACATCTATGTGGAATTCAAGAACAAATTAGGGCCTTAAAATTTTCCAGTGGCAATATCCAAAAGAGTCACAAGATGGGGCTATTACTACATGAAAGATTAACTGAGCTGTGAAACCAAGGAGATTGGTTAAATTTTTTAAAAGAAATTACCAAATGAATAAACCACCTAAAGGAAAAAAAGAGCAAATACAGCTACACTCATTAATTCAGAGTTTGGAAGCCATGTTGAACACTTTAATAGAATTAACTGATAAATGTGTAGAGATGCTCAAAAACCACATTACTTAATATTGCAAACCTACATAATTAATAGGAAAAAATGAAGAGAAAAAAATTACAGGAAAGAAAACATCTTTCAGGAAATGAAAAGATAACTCTAACAGAAGAATTTCAAAAGCCAGAAGTTTGGTGCTTTTTAGATATTAGCTAGGCAAGAAGTCTTCTGCAAGGAGCCTCACAGTTAATTCATTCATTTTCTTTCAACAAAAGGTATTGAGCACCACCATTCTTTCTGTGCTAAAAACACTTTTCTACTAGGCACTGAAGACTAGCACTGAGCAGAATAAGAGCTCTCTGAACTCTTGAGAGTTGGATCTTCAAATCAAGTCATTCCAATTTACAGCCCTCAGATTATAGCTTGGGTCCAAAACTTCAGTGAGTGACTAGTCTGTAAAATGAATGTTTAGCACATTTTCAAGCATATGTAGATGCTGTAGTGACCACTGGAACTTTTTAAAAAACATTGAATTTGTTATAGCTTTTAATCATTTTCTCCATCAATTATCATGCAAGCAGAAGGCGATTTAAAATAATTTTTTTTTATTTTATTTTTTAAAGGAAAGGTATAGGCAGGAATGAGGGCAGGCAGGCAGGCAGGAAGGACAAGAGAAGGAAGAAGCACTTTATTTTATTTAGTTTGTTCATTCTTGTTGTTCCTCCCAGACCCAGATCTTGAACTGGGCACATTGGGATGTATGTGAACTCTGCCACAGTGAACTGACCTACTGGGTCACCAGGGCAAGCCTTAAAAATAATTTTACTCATATACTGGTGGAGTAGTAGTTGGATCCACCACCTCTGGCCGGTGCAGTCATATACATTCCGAGGACTGGGTTCAGGACCAGGGGCAACAACCAAGATGAACTACTAAAGAAAGTACAGTGCTTCTTCCTCCTCTCTCTTCATGTCTGCCTACTTCCGTTTGCCTTCATTCCTGCCTGCCCCTTTCCTTAAAAGCAGCAACAATAATGATTTCATATTGAAAGAAGTCAGAGGGAGAGGCTCATTCTGTAACAACAACTACTACTAAAGAACAGTTGACTTCCAGACACAACTAACCTCAGAGTTGCCACTAGGTCAACAGCAATGCTTGGTATTTTTAAGGAATTTTTAAGAAATTCAACCAATCCTCCACTGCTACAAATAATTTTTTGTTTAAAGCATGAATTCTAAGTGGAACTCTTGTGCACTGTTGGTAGGAGTATAAAATGGCATAACTGCTGTGGAAAGCAGTATAAAATTTGTGAAAATACTAAAAATGGAACTACCAAATGATCCAGCAATATCACTTCTTGGAGACACACACACACATCTCCACAAGAAATTAAATCAGAATCTCAAACACTTATCTGCCTTCCCATGTTCACACCATTGTTTACAATAGCCAAGACATGGAGACAACCTTGTCCATCAACAGATGATGGATAAAGACATGAGATTTACACATACAATGGAAGGAAATCCTGACATTTGTGACAACATGGATGAATTCAAAGGACTTTATGCTAAGTGGAGTAAGTCAGAAGGAGAAAGACAAATACTGTATGATCTCACTTAGAAGTGGAATCTAAAAAAGGTCAAACTCAAAGAAATAGAGCGAAATGGTGGTTGCCAGGGGCTGGGGAATGGAGGAAATGGACGGATGTTGGTCAAGAGTACGAACTTTCAGTTTTAAGATGATTAAGTTCTAGAAAGCTAATGTACAGCATGGTTCTATGCGATTTGCTAAAAGGGTTGACCTTAAGTGCTCTCACCACACAAACAAGTAAATATGTGTGGTGGAGAGTCTAATTAGCCTAACTAACATATACAAATATCAAAGGATTATATTGTTCACCACTGGACACCCTATTTGTCATTCATACCTCAGTAAAGCTGAAAAGAATCTGTTATTTTTTTACTGAAGTAACATTGATTTAAAACATTATATAGGTTTCAGGTGTACTGCATTAGAATTTGATGTTTGAATATACTACATTGTTTCGCACCTAAAGTCTAATTTCCATCCACCAGGATACAACTGATCCCCTTTTACCCAATTTACCCACCCTCATCCCCCTTCCTCTCTGATATCCACCATTTTGTTCTTATAATGTAAGAGTTTCTGTTTTGTTTGTTGATTTGTTTCTTTAACCTCAAAATATGAGTGAAATCATATAGTATTTGTGAGGCCTTAGCATAGAGCCTAAGGTTAAAGGAGCATTTCATAAATATTACGAGATTTAATGAGACTTAAGCAATAAGCTGTACACGCAAAACCATGGGGTATCAATATAGATGTTATCTAAAACACCCACTAAGACTAGGAGTGCTCAGAAATTAAGTAACTTGCTCAATATCAAAAAGTCAGTTAGTGGTAAAATCAGGACTAAAACCAGTATTTTTCACTCCTAGTTTCAGTGAACTTTATCTAACTGAGCTCTGAAAGTCTTCAGAAATGATCAGTCATTATAGTCATCATCATCATTCTATTTTTAGTTTTCTGGTTACTATGTATTGAAACTCTACTACCATACATCAGGAATTATGGCCACATATTAGATGCATTATTTAATAATCACAACTTTATCTTTTTGACAAAGGTGATAAATCACAGAAATCTTGTTTAAAATATCTGTTTTCCTAATAGACATCTTAAAGCTCATCTGAAGGGATAAAATAGCTTATTCTTAATTAGGACATACCTATTAAGTTTGTCATCTGTTTTCATCTATGTTCCAGTTCTCATTTTGGTTTGGAAAATTCCAAACCAAAAGATAAACAAAACAGAACAGAAGACCCAACCATTCCATATACATAAGAAGTTGAGGAAGACAGTGTTTACATTATTAGTTAAGTGACATTTTACAAAATTCCATTTAAGGCACTCTCTATAAAAGGAGACTGAAAATCCAAAACAAAGTAAGCTATAAGTGAGTGATCTAAAATACAGCATTCACGTGAAACTCTAAAAGTTTCAGGTACAGTGAATTAATATCTTAAAAAAGAACACAACTGCAGAAAATATTCTGTTAAATTCTGAAGTACTAGGCTGTCTGATTAGAAGCCTGATTTTTTTCTAGAAGGTGAGAAAAGAAATATAGCTCCCACCTATGTTCCCAACAGTAACCTGAAAAAAAGTGGAAACTAAAATTGTTAGCACTTATGTTTAACACCAAAGTTTAAGATATGGAATAGAAAAATACTAAACTTCTGAAATTAAAATTCAAGTCAGGATACTTGAGCACTTTAAGATTTAAATAAAGCTTTAATCTACCCAATTTCTAAAAAAGTTTATGGTATATTCTAGATTTTTAAAAATCTCCCCAATGCCCCACACCCCCACTAAGGCACAGGCGATAAAAGTCATGGACCTGTGTTTAAGACCCAGGGCTAAAAACAAACCAAAAAAATACAACACATACATAAATGAATAGCACTAAATTTTGTTTCTAGTATTTTAACTTTTGTCAGAAGATGCTCTAAGTCACCTATAGGTGGTTTTATATTTGGTTTCAAGACAGAACTAGAGCAAAGCATTTCCCTACATTAAAAAAAAATCCAGTGAAGTTCTTGCCTTTGCCTACTTCCATCCAGTGGACTTGGAAATAATGCAAGCAGGGTATGTGAGTCAGAAGAATTTCTAGAACAGGCTGGATTGATTACCTAATGGCATATATAACCAAATGAATGCTGTCCACATTGAAAAGTCCCGGCATGGAGTAGAATATAAGCCTTTAGGTATTCTTCCTTAGTAGGACTGATTGAGTTGCTTAAAGATGGATTCCCTTATAAACACCCCTCAAATGATAGATCATATTAGGGATAGTTTATGGGTTTCACACACACAAATTTATTTATATAAACTTTATCACACTGGAATTAAAACACACACACATATTCTTCTGTAACCAAGTGAATTAATCAGATCTTTTTTTAAGCTATAACAAAATAATTTCTTTGTTCTATACCCTTGATTTCATATATACTAAATTTCCTTAAAAACAAAATAATTCTTTACTACTTCTCAGGCAGGAATCTAAAGTGCTAAGGTTCACTGTGGTCTGATCACTGGTAAAATCCAGAGTTGTTGCAAGAATTTGTGCTTTTCAGTCAGGCCAGGGTGGTGCAAAGTCAGAGTCTGAGTAATTGCAGATTACAGGCACAGGAAATCCCATACAAAACTTTTAAGGAGTTCAGAAAAATGTGAGTGCAGATATTTGACATGGCATCAAACTACAGTTTCAGTTTCCTATTTTAGGGTAACTTGAATAAGCAAGATTAGGTACCATATGACTATGATTATTCTGGTCCTTGCTAGAATTTTGTCCAATCACTTACAGATACGGTATGAATGCTTATTCCTCCCCATACCCCACATCTATATGTTGAAATCTTAACCCTCAAAGGTGATGGTGTAATGAGTGGGGTCTTTGGAAATACATAAGATATGAGGATAAACTCCCTGAATGGGATGAGTGCCTTATAAAAAGAGGTTCCAAAGAGATCCCTAGCCCCTTCAACCATGTAAGGACACAGTGAGAAGTCTGAGACACAAAAAGGGCTTTCACCCAACCATACTTGCAGCCTGCTCTCGAACGTTCAGCCTCCAAGACTGTGAAACATAAATTTCTGCTATTTAATACCTACCCAGTCTATGGTATTTTCTTATGGTAGTTCAAACAGACTAAGAGTCTTATGAACAGACACCCACACACACGCACGCACACATGCATACACACGCGTACGAGGCTACGTCATAATGCTGTCCTTCCTTAGCACAACTATATGCCAGGTTACCATCAGTAAGTAAACTTAAGAGTCATCATTTTCTACCTGTGCATACTCAGATGGTCTGAAATGTTACTGTAAATACTGTGATAGCCATGCTAATTATATAACAGATCATTTGATTCAAGTCAACCAAATAATGCCAACTCACGAGGAAGGATCTTGCAGTTCATACCAACTCCCAGGAAATCAGTTGCAACAAATTAGTTTCTGAATAAATACAACTTTGGGAATCCACAGGAGAAGACATGCCAATTAGAGGTCCCATCTGTACCTGTGGTACATAATTGGCCTTGGGCTGTTTCCTTCACTGCCTCCAGGTAGAACTTAGCTCAGGCAGGCATCTCAGAAGCAACAAACAGGCTGAATTTTCTGCCATTGTCCCAGTGTCAGTACAGAGCTGTCATGAACTTCCCAGCAGACGCACAATGAATTTGTAAATTTCTCTGACAGGTAAGACTCAGCACGCACAGGATTAGATTTCATCTTTATATATTATTCTATACAGTTATTATTAGAATGTGATGTTCACATGAATTATGTATCAACAACTGTTAAGGAAGATCAACCCATGTAGCTTTCACAACTCAAAAAGATTTGCACTCTCCTGTTGGGAAGGCAGCTAAAACAAGCTGTGTTTTAAAAACACAGAAACAATAAAACTATTTAAATTTGCATTAATAATGCAAGCTCTTGGTAAAATGATCAGAAAATATAAAAAGTCATAAATGAGAATAAAAACAAATTAAGTCACTATCATTCAAGTATCACAGATATTTGGGAATATGTAGCTGTAGACTTTTATTCCTAGAAAAATAAAGACTTTTACCAATTCTGGTAAACCTATCAATTTATGCTAGAGCTACATTTCTTTAGCTCCTTGGTGTGTATAAAACAGACACCTCTTTTCAGAAGTCTGTGGACTTACCTTTATTAACACTATTTGCAGATCTTAACTCTACCAGTCCATTACAAGTATTGAACTTTCCCATATTCCATGAATAATCTAGCTTATTTTTACTGTTTAATAAACATCCTACAGGCCAAATTTTGTTCTGGTCAGCTGGTTCATTTAAAAACCACTAATGAAGATTTTAGTTCCAAATACACATAGAGAAAAGATCAATGTGATTATTTTTAAACCAACATAGCTTTAAAATACCTTCTGTTCGTCTATCCCTTCCCCAATTTATAACTGCTGCTTTAGTCAAATAAACTAGATTTAAAGCTGACTTGTTATTTAGTTAATGCACCCTTAAATCACAGCACAATGAGGCATTTAAAGCACTGTTTAGGACACAGAAGAAAATCTACATTGGAACTGACTGATCTAAGAAACTGTTCAAAAGATAAAGCTACCTTACCTTATTAGCATAAATTGGAATATCATGAAATGGAGATATATATTGTCCTTTTTCGTTTTCTGAAAAATCAATCAGAACAAGCAATTACTGTTATTTTGATTAATTATATTTCCATGTATGAAGCAGACATTTCTAAAGAGCAGTTTCAGGCTTACAATAAAATCGAGAAGGTGCAGAGACCTCCCATATGCTCCCTACCACCCCCCCACCCCCAACCCATTATCGACACCATTCACCAGAGTGGTAAACTAGACATTTTTAATACCAAGACTTTACTTCTCCACCAGAAAAACTGGTGGTATACTTCACAGCTTTCCTGACCTTCCTGCAAGATTGGGTTAGGTTTTCACCCTATGTGTTCCTTAGGTGTCTAATAGGTACTAATCTCTATAATGAATGCAGGGACTGCCTTACATACCGCTGTAGCCACAGAGCCTAGCAGAGCCTGGTACACAAAAGACAATCATATTGTTTTAGGATTGATTGTATATCATCTGACAGAACTAATGAAATACCTGGGCTCAGGGAAAGGGGATAGGACAAATTCGTTGGAGTATAAACCATGCTGCTTTAGCTGATATTCTAGAAGACCCAGCTGTCTTAGGTTAGATTTTTCTTGAAAATAATATAGTTGCAACACTGTAATTTCAACAACAGGTAGTTTCTGTATTTTACAGGCCTAACTACCATATCCAAAAAAGTAATTTTCAAATGTCCTCCTTAGTCTTTCAGAAAATGAAGAGTCAGTCCACACTGTATCCCTTCAACTTAAAAACCAAAGTGGGTGCTTGCCCTGGTGGAGTAGCAGTTTAGTCAGCTGCCTACAGCCAGCACGCTTCACATACATTCCAAGGACCCGGGTTTGCTTGGATGAGGGTTATGACAAGGATGAACAACTAAAATAGAATGAAGTACTTCCTCCTCCTCTCTTCCTGCATTCCTGTCTCTGCTGGCCTTCATTCCTGCCTTTACCTTTCCTTTAAAACTTAAAAAAAAAAAAAAAAAAAAAAAACCTAAAGTAGAGCAGGAAAAACTGAACAGTGACTGCTCCCAGTCCCATAATCATCCCTTCAGAATCAACTGTAACTTTCAGTTTGAGAGTGGTAAATGCATGTAGGTAAAAAATATTTTATTAAGGAAAAATGCTAAGAAATCTATGATTTAAAAAAAAACTTAAAATTAGGATGGAAACTAGACTTTTGGTGGGAATCATAATGGGGCATATACAGATATCAAACTATAATTCTGTACACCTGAAACCTATGTATAGCTATAAACTAAAAATATTTAAAACTTAAAATTATATATTTGGCTCTAATTATTGGCATATCTTTAGTTCCAGAGAGTTCCATCTGATAAAAACAGTTACTTAACCAGGGCCAACTAATCAAGTCTTTGATCTTCCATAATGATCATCAAATACTTAATATAACACATAACCTAAGTAAAAACTCTATATGCTCTGAAATGTAGCTTGGAGACAATTACCCAAATCATTCTCCCCATCTTCAAATAAGAGTCACTTCTCTAAATCCCTCCCTTAATGAAATTCTGGCACCAACACTAACTCCAGAAAAATAGTTCAGTGAATTATTCATCAAAAGCTCCTGCACTACTCGCCCTTACTAATTCTGAAATTTCAGAAAAGGGGATGCACCACCCTTCCTGGATTTTGCATGGCAGTCTAAACTTCAGGGTTCACTTTCCTTTCCCTCCCACACCAGGCTACCTTTTGCAAGCGCCTGTGTTCATTCTCTCAGGATTCCCATTGGTCCCCTCTCCCGCCCTCTTCCCTGACCTTCACACAGGACAGGGCAAAGACTTCCCTGCACCTGCCCATTTCCTTTCGAATAAAACTATAAAGAAGCCAAAGAGGAATGCCTTTGAGGGCTTCTTTTGAAACGCCTCTATTATCTACGAAAATCTTATTCTTAGCAGTTTAGGGAGAGGTTAAAGATTAAACCCGAGTTTCCTCCATCTCTAAGGCAGAAAGCTGTTCATCAACGGGAGTGAAGCGTCGCCAGCCTGAAGCGTGCCCAGCTCTCAAGTGCGGATTAGGGAAGGTACCGATTAGACGCCGATTCCCTGCACAAGGGTAAAACTCTTGGCACTCTCCACTCGTGCTTTTCAGGCTGACGTCACCTGTCTGACTTGAGGGTAATAGCTTTCTATTTCATAAGGCGTATTCCCAGCATCAGTGAGTGTTACGGGAAAACAAGCGCCACTGAGATCCCCTAGGGATGGATCTGGGCTTCCAGTGACCGATCCTGATTCAGGTTTCGGTTTCCCCATCTGTAGAATGAGGGGCTGGGCTGGATCCCGCTTGGTGTCCACAATCAATTACGGCAGAGGAATTAAGATCTTTAGGGAGTGACCCCCCCCAAAACCCCCCCCACCCCCATTCCTCCAAATAAAGTAATCCTCTTAAAGGGTTAGTTTACCACCGGGCACCTTTCTAGGGTGACTCAGTGGTTTCCTTTCCGAAACCACTGGACACTGTCCAAGCCGAACACCTGCAAAACTAGGCCGGCCTCGGTTCGGGTGCAGAACTGGGCGCGTGATAGGTGGACGCCGACCCACGCTGTCCTGCTCGCGAGCAGAGCGTGTGAAACAGGAGGGCCCGGCCGGCCCAGGCCCGGGAGACCCGCCCGCGCCCGGGACCAGGGGCCGAGCCCCGGCCGCAGCTGCCAGCGCCGAAGGAGGGGCGAGGGGAGGCGAGGCCCGGGAATGAATGGGCCGGCCGGCGGGACGGGGCAGCGGGCTGCCGACACTCACTGAGGAAGACTCTGTACTCGAGAGTGAAGGGCGCGGCGCGCTCCTCGCTGCTGAAGCCGCTCATAGTGCCGGAGACCAGGCGCCGATGATGCCACAGGGCCACCAGCCTGCACGCGGCGCCGACTGACAAGGAGAGACCACTGCGCCTGCGCACTGAGAGCTCTGACCCGGCTAGTCCGTGGGGAGCGGCTTTTAAGGCCGCTCGCGCTCCGGTGCCCAGCCCACTCTGTGCGCAGGCGCATTCCGTCCGGCACGCCTGGCTTCGCGCCCTAGCCCCTCCCCCTAGGGCTCCTTCCTCGCGGCGTGGCGGGCGGCCTGCTAGGCTGAGCCACGTGGCTGGTAGCGGACGCTGCCGCTGTTCTTGGTTCTCTCTGGCCGGCTTGGTGCTCTGACCCAAGGGTATCAGCACAAGTTCTCGGCTGGGCCCGGCTAGGAGTTGACCCCCACCACGCACACTGGAAACTCACCTTTGACTCTCACACACCCTTCCTGACAGATTAATTCTTTATCTCACAAGGCCTTTAGAAATCACTTGCTAGGCTCTGCCTGCCTCCTGCAGGTACGCGTTTTTCCGATTGTTTAATCCAGGTTGAGACATGTTACCGAACTTCTAAAGGCCAGTAGGCAGGTTACAGCTCTGCCACTTTCTAGAGGCAAATTGCCGTTAACATCTTACTCAGTGTCAGTTAATTGGCTGATACTTCAGGATTGGAGGAGAGCTTGGCCCCTTGTAAGCACTCAGCAAGTGAAGCTTGCTGTTCTGACCCTCCCCAGTGAAGGAGGATTCACTCCGCTCCCCCTCCTTGCCCAGCTCACACCAGATTCTCCAGGGACTTCAGGTGGCTGCGCTGGAAAAGTCCAGGGTGAGCTCAGTGTCCCTTGAGGACATTTTCTCGGGCCTATACTAGTTGTTTTTTTCCTACTTCTGTTTCGTTGTGTTAGGTCAGACCCCCAAAGCTACAGTTTGAGGCTGTGGGTGGAGGTTTGTACTACTTACTTCCCCAAATTCTATATGTTAAAAAAAAAAAAACCAAAAAAAAGAACACACCTTAATTATATATTAAGAAATGATTGTTCACTAATTTGAATACTGATTGTTTCAAAGAATGTCTAGTTTTATTAAAAATGTTTGATAGGCTAGGTTTCTTTAAATAATCTTGGTTTTCTGAACATTACACCATCTGTTTTAATGTAGTTAGAACACAGGGGAAGCAGGAAAAAAAGTAGAGCAATAGTTTAGTAAGTAATATAATGTATTACTGAAAGTCAAAGGAATCTCTGCTGAGTGGATACTAAATTGGATCAAGTTTAGAATTTTTAAGGGGATGCTCTTTTGATTGGACAGCTCTATTAGTTTTCTGCCTTTGAGCAGAAAGAACTAGGCTTTTTAAAAGAAAAAAAAAAAAACAGAATTTAATCTGTGATGACTCATGAACAGACAGAAATGATGCAGTCATGTACCACCACACTTTCCCTTTTGCCTCCTGCCAGCTCAAGCAAGATAATAATGCCTTGTTGACCTCTGGACTTGCACACTAACTCTTGTTTTATTGAATGTTTTTCAGCAAGCCAGTTAGAAGCAACTCTTGTCAAATGCCTAGACCTGACTTTGACTAGGTATGATTCAGTGCTTTGTAACTTTCCTTTATAGTCAAGAGTGGTGAACCCCCAGAGACCCAAATGAGTCTTCTTCTGTTTTTCATGTCTCCCTGGGACCTAGTACGGTAGCTAGCCTATAGTAGATGTTTAATGAAATTTTGCTGAACCAGTGGATAGAGGGATTAATGAAAAGGAGAAGGAAAATAATTTCCAAATATATTAGTTTGAGAAAGGCTGAAACTCAACTATTCTCAAACACTGTCTTTCTTACTCTGTAAGAGTACTACAGAGTACTACTCTGTAGCCAAATCCATGGCACTTCTCAATCCATATTCTGTCCTCTGCTGTGGTGACTCTGCTGGCCAACTTTCTGCTGCTCTAACTCTTTGACTTGTGACTGCGTTTTCTTCTGATATTCCTCCTAATTCTCTGGCCACTCATTTCTCATTCTCCCCCTTCGCCTTCTCTTCATCTTAATCATCATTGTCCTTCTTACTCCTTATGCTCTCTCTCTAGAGATACCTTCTCCCTAGAATATATGTTATTATGGCCATTGTCTGTGCTGGATCGTAGAGATGTAGCACTTAGAAAGAAATGGTCTTGGTCATCACAGAACTTATTGTCTGAAGGAAAGAAAGACTTAGGCAAATAACGACTGGTGGAGGAAGTATAGGGCATCGTGTTAGGTTAGCAGGGAGCTTTAAAGCAGTTGCCCTCTATTTGAAACCTGAAAGTTGAGAAAGGATTAATAAAGGAAAGGGGACAATGACAAAGTCAGGAAGGGATTAGTATAAGATGGAACCAGAAAAGTGATCAGTGTTAAATGGTGGAAGGCCTTGGAAGGCTATATATAGAGTTTGAACTTTTTCCTAAAAGCAATAGGAAACCTAAAAAAGATTTTTAGCAGGAGATTTACATGATTGGAATTGTTTTTAAAAATGTCTCTGTTAGCAGGTTGGAGCCTGGATTGAAGCTCAGCATGAGTAGAAGTAGGAAGACCAATGAGTAGGCTGCTGCAGTGGCCTGGGTAAAAGAGGCTGATGGTGCCCTGAACTTGGGTGGCAAAAGAGAAGAATGATTATGGTGATGTGTTTAAGGCAGAATCAAGGAAATTGATCCTTGGTTAGATGAAGTGTAAGATGAGGGCCTGACAATCTGAAAGAGGAATAAAATTCTAACATGCTATAACATGGGTGAATCTTGAAGACATGCTAAGTGAAATAATTCAGTAGCAATAGGACAAATACTGTGTGATTCCACTTATATGAAGTACCAACTATTAAGTCAAATTCATAGACGCAGAAAAAATATGGTTGTCAGGGTTTGGGGCAGGTAGAGGTGTTAGGGTGACAGCTAGATACAAGCACTGGGCGAGGGGCCCTAATGGACAAAGACCGTTTTATTAAGGAATACCTGCTAGATATGAGCACTAAGTTCATTAAACCTTCTCAAGGCCAGGGACATCTTTCAAGCTCCAGGACCTTCCCAAGGACTGAGTCAGTTAGACATGAGATGGGGTACCAAGGACAGGGAATATCTCTTGATTATAATGACACAGGAGTCCCGACCCATCAAAAAAACAAGGAGTCAGACACAGTGGTCAGATACATTTTTCTCAAGCCGATCAGGTAGGAACTGCATGGGGACACATATGCACAAAGAGCAAAATCCTATCTTTAGATACATTGTTCATTATACTTTCATTATAATAAAATCAGCATTGTGGTTTTGACACTTTCCCCATCATGGGTTTTGCCTGGGTGGTTATGGGAAGGATCATGCTCAGGAAGAGTTGGGTTATGTAACTCTACCTGTTAATTAGCGTGAAAGACAGGAGCAGAACCCACCCCAGGGGAAGGTCTAAAGGAGGACAAATGGGGTATATATGCCCCAGGAAGGAAAACAAGGACTGCTGAACCCACTTGGGGACGCCCTTTCCCCACTCTGAGGACATACTGTCATTTTAAAATTACTTGGTAAACTCTTCTCTCTCAGGGAAGTGTGCCATTTCTCTGCAATTAAATTTTCTTTGTTAATAAAGATTTCTTTTCACATATTTGTGCCTTATTTGAATTCTTTCCTGCGGGGACACAAGGACCAAGGTAATGGAAATCCAACACAGAGTACTAAAGAACTGGGAGAATGAAAAAAACTCCAGCAAGATCTTATTTTGTTAATCCGGTAACAGAGGGAATGGGGAATTTTTCATGACATGGGGTTTCTATTTAGGAAGAGAAAATAACTCTGGAAATGAATGGTAGTGATAGTGGCAAACAATGTGAATTTATGTAATGTCACTGAACCATACTTTAAATGGTTGTAAATATATATGTGTGTGTTATATAATCAAATAAATATTTCTCTTTTAAGAAAACGTGGAGTTTAAGATATCTAACATTAGTTATGCCAAAATTTGTACATAAGATCCATTAGAGTCCAATCAGACAAAAACTGCTCAACATATTTCAACGAGGAAACTGTTTTATATAAAATGCAGAGAATGGGTGAGTATGTAATAGAAGAGCTAAGAAGCCAAATACAGATTAGCAACAGCAGGAAGCTGCTACCGTCTCTAGGTTAGAGGGACTAGGCCAGGAGGAAGAGACTGGGTCACCCAAAGGGAGGAACTCAGGGGCTCTGGAGAGAAACTGGAAGCACAGCGGGGCCTAGTCATCCGGAGAGAGAATTGCTGCTGGAGATACTGCCTAGGGCAAAAAGGGAAAAGGCAACATGTTATTTCTCTTCCTCATGCCTTCAGTCTCCTGCCAGTGCCTCCCATTGGCTAGGTCCACATGGACGCCAACTATATTCATCAGTTTGACCAGTTTATGCTGCTGTAACAAACAATATAAAACGTTTCAGTTGCTCATAAGAGTGAACACTTATCTCTTGTTCAAGTTCCATAGTGGTGACAGGGATCTTCTTTGTCTCTGCCCTTCATGTCTTCTCATTTGCAGCCTGTGGCTGAAGTAGCATCCCTTATCTTGATCTTGTTGTAGAGGGAAAAAAGAAATGACCAAACCACACAATGCCTTTTAAGCTTTTACTCAGAAATGATATATGTCAATTCTACTCACAGTCAGTCAACTAAAGCAAGTCAAATGGCCTTGCCTAACGCCAAAAGGTCATAGAAATATACTCTTCTTTTAGCAGGTACTGCAAGTGGGTAATCGTGCATATATATAATTCTCCTAAAGGGGAAGAAGCAAATAAAAGATAACAATAGTATCCTCTTATTAGAGCCCTCCCTTCTTGATCAGAAATATTCATTTCTTCCCTCTTTACATGAAAAATTCACTTAGTCTCCCTACAGAAAGTGACATCCCAAAGTCTCGACCAATCATGACATCAAAGTTTGGTATCTCATGATAGTGTCTACATTATGACTAGCTATGACTCCCTGGTCCAGAGACTGAGCTTAGAAACAAGCAAATGTTATCTCCTGCCACCCCATTTATACCTACTATGAAATGGTTAAACAAGGACGGAACAAACACTGAAATTAACATGCCACTCCTCAAGAGAAAGAATGGAAAGTACACTATCATCACTGGTTCTTAGAATTCCAAAGTCCTGCTTGGTGTAGGAAACATTCTTTTGTTAGGTTTCATTTCAGCAACCTAAGAGAAGACACTCCTATTGTTCTTTGTAGCTCTTGGCTTTATTCTCTGAAAGGCCCTTTCTTTTCCGTGACCCTTTATTGACCTACCCTACCCCTCATTGGTCACATCTGGAAAATATATTCTCATTGGGGCCTGAGCAGCTGTCTCAACTTCCTTCCTGTATATAGATACTTGGGAGCCTAAAGATCATTTTACTGCAGTCATAATCTTTTATCCTATCTGGTGTATCTGACTGTACACCTTTCTTTAAAATCGGGGAGTGTTTTAAATATTTGATTCTACTCAGCTCCATCTGCCAATTACCACACCTATAATTCTTTTCAAGTCATGCCTCTAGGTCAGTTGCTAAGGTAACCTACCTTGAACTTACCAAGTCTCTGTCCGGGAGCCTTTATTTATGCTCTTTATTTTCCCTAAGCCATTTTATCCCACAAAAGATTTAGTAGAGCCTTCTGCTCATGCCCCCAATCTAGCTTCTGCCTCAAGACTATTTTAATTTGAGATATAATCAGCCTTGTTTCTCGAAGCACATCTCAATTTCTACCCTTTATTGGCTCCTACACCCTGCCAGTCCTGGAGCATCTGAATTCTTTCTTTTCCATTTTATCCTCGTTTACAGAACAGCTCATTCTTATCTCATATATTTCTTCTAGTATTCTGACAAATGCAGCTAAAAGCAGAAAAGGCACACTAATATCAATCTGTTTCCTAACCTGTTTGCCTAAAATCACAAGCTGCTTGATACATCATTCTGTCTTCTATGTGATTGAAGGCTACTCTTCCTTACTGCCCAGCTACTAGGCTCCAAAGCTGATGACACACACTTGAGGGCAGCATTCTGCAACTTGTGCCAATTACTCTGTTAGTCAGCATTTTCTAGATAATTCTCTGCCAACAGATAACCCTGCCCTCAAAAATCTTGCAATGACATTCATTGCTTTCTCAGATTCATGAAGAGGATATAAGTAGACTGTCTCCATTCCATGTATCTATCATTCTGGGATCCTGACTGAGGGAGCAGCTCCTATCTTGGTCTCATAGTAGAGGGATAAGATCAATGGCTGAACCACATCATGGGTCCTCATGTTTCTGGTCTGCTCACCTTCTATTGGCCAAAGCAAGTCATACAGCCAGGCCCAATGTCAAGGGGACAGGGAAGGATAGTCATCTGCAGGGAGGCTCTGTAGGTTACATGAAAATAAGTGGGTATACACTCTCATTACAGGGAGAGGAGAATAAATAAATGAGAGCATTAATATGCTCTTATATTCCTCACATAAGATCTTGAGAAAACTTGTCCCTGACAGCAGGGACTGAGAATAGCAATAGAGTTGAATGAGGAGGCAGTTTGAAGCTGAATTTTCGTAAGCAATTATATAAGGCAGGAAAAAATTGTCTAGAAATTATCAATACTTAAAAATAGAGAAAATCTTACAGAGATTATGGGGAGGCGAGAAGAGACATAAGACCAAACTGAGATGCCCAATAAGTGGTTAGATAAGAGGTCTGGAACTCAGAATAGAAAGGAAGTTTGGTTGAAGTCACTGATTTAGGAAATTGAAGGCATAGGAGAAGATGAAACCACCTAGAAGAAATAGAATAATAAGTTTAAAAAATTCTTCAACAGAACATATAGAATAGACCCTAAAGATTCCAATATCCCAGGGAGGGCTGTTAACAATAGAGCTGGGAAGAAATGCCAGAGAGGTAGGAGATGGAACAGGGCAGGTCGATATCACAGAACCCAAGGGTGAAGGAGTTTTAGAAGGTGTGGTCAACCCTTATATCCAGCTGCCTCTGGACTTCTCTCCTCAGTTGACCATGACCATCTCATATTCACCCAGTCCAAAAATGAGCCCCCCCATTTTCTCTCTTAAGTCTTCTGTCTCAGATAGTAGAGCCTCAGTTGTCCAGTCAACCTGGAAATTCCTGTAGGTTCCCCCTGGTGACCTGCTGCAGCAGCCACCAGTGACCTGTTTACTCTCCTTTTCTTCTTCCTGATAGGACTCTGTTGTTGTTCAGACACACATGGATCCCCGTGTGGCCATGAGCTTCAGGAAATGTGGTGCTTTCCCAGCCCCAGAGGAGAATCTGATTAGTCTAAGTTAATTACAGTACTTGCATTCCCCTTGCTTAATGACTAGTTTGGTCACATATAGATTAAACAATTGTGGTCAAGTTGATCTAAGGGGAAATGTGACAAAGGTTTCTGTGAGAGATAGACTGGAAAAGGACATCTCTTTTTCCCTTAGACATTGTCATGAAATTTGCCAACCACAACTGTCTCACAATCTGGAGGAGACGTGGACTGTAGGTGGAGGAGAGGTGGACTGACACATTTACAATGAAGATGTCAAGTGGAAACATCTTAGAATAACATCTTGATGATGTTACTGCGCTGCCAACTTAACCAGTTCTGGACCCTCTCTGCCTCAGGTCTTCTTATGAAGAGGTAATAAACTGGCTTCATTCATAATAGAGTATGTGAGAAAATAATTTGACTCTGTTGTGTTTAAACTGGTTTGATCCAGAGTATTCAGTTTCTCGCAGCTGAAAAACATTCTCGTTTCTTTGGTGGATTACAAAAGTTTGTTCGCCCATTTATTCCAGAAGGCCCTAAAGTTCCAACATCAGTAAACATTAGGTTTCCATGAACGAAGTCTTAAAAGTTCCATAAAAAGTTCCATCATAACCTTTTAGTCCACACAGCACAGGCATTTCAACTTTTTGGTTTTGAAAGAGCCTGCCTCAGGCTTATATGAACAAATAGCACAGGAGGACACCACCGTCCTTCCCCCCTCACAGCAGCTCACCGTGGCTCTAACCTGGAGTCTCCAGGACCTGCGCACCTTTGGGAGCCCGAGCTGCTGCTGGCGTTTCAGAGCACCAGCGGCAGCAGCCTGAGCATTGATTTGCACTTTGGCCTTTGAGGGCAGAGCCTGAGACACGTGACAATGCGGGTGTGTGTACACTTCCCGGGCCTGGGGTGAGACATGTAGGCCAGTTGCTTGAGTCTGTGGCTGTCATCCTTTGGAATCTTGGACTGGACCCCCTTGGGCACACAAGGGCTTTGATAGCCTTGTCATGTGCACTCATGGCCTTGGCACTGTTGGCATCTTCTTCAGGCCCTGCTTGTTGTGTTCTCAGCAAAGGGCATGCTCTTCGGGAACCTGGCATCTGCCCCTTTAAAAGTCATATCTTCATGACTGCTGTTTCTTGATGCCATTTCTATGCCATCTTCAGGACTTGTTACCACATTGTGGTTCTTAGACTTGGCCATGTGTGCACCGAAGACTGTGATCATTTCAACATCCCATAAAAGGAGTGGTTCGCTAGAAGGAACCTTTAAATGTTCACTTAACTAAGTCTTGCTTGGCTAATTAAAACACACCAGGATTTATCTAGTTTTCTCATTTTGATGGGGAGGATGTTGGACGTAATAAAATTTTCCTTTCAGAGGCTTTGAAAATAAACTTGCATTTTCTTTAACTGTAGATATAGATATGAGTTCCGATATGGCTTTTTTAAAATCATCCAATTTAAACTGTGAAAAACATTCTAATGAATACATTCCTACCAGTCTTTCACTTCCTCTCTTAAATTAATTTAATTGAAAATTAATTCTAGTTCCAGGGATGGGCCTTGATTTGTTTAGATCAATCACTATAATCCCATTTCCTTAATTAAGATTTTTTTATAATAATTTTATGGTTTCTTTTGTTTACAATGCTATATTCATTGTAGGATACTGAAATTGCATCTCAGTCTATGAGTATTTCACACCTCACAAGAGTTCTATTATTGCTTAGTCTCTTTTTCTTCTTAGGTAGGTTGGTGTAGTTATGTTTTGATTGGTTTCCCTTTTGTTTTCTTCTTTGCTTTTTCCCTAGAGATATATTTTGAGGTTATCCTGAGATTAACATTAATAATTCAATGTTTATTTCCAATTTTAATTTGAAAATATATTAGTCTTGCACTCCTTCTAACCATCCACATTTTTATTCTCCTCTCCTCCTTCCTCCATTATTGCTGTCTTACTGTTTTTAAGTGGTATTTCTTTACACTTTATAGAATATCCTTTAATATTTTTGGAGAGCTGATTTTGTGGTGATGAATTCCTTTAACTTTTGCTTATCAAGAAAGCTTTTCCTTCAGTTCTGAATGATAATCTCACAGGGTATAGTATCTTAAGGTAAAATCCTTTTCTTTCAGTACTTTGAATATATCATGCCATTCCCTTCTGGGCTGTAGAATTGAAAAATCCACTGACAATCATACAGGGACTCCTTTGTATGTGACTCATTTTTCTCTGGATGCTTTTAAGATTCTTTGTCTTATATTTTTGACATTTTGATGACAATGTGTCTAGGTGTGTCTGTCTGGGTTTCTTTTGTTAGGACTCTGTAAGCTTCCTGAGTCTGGAGGTTTGCTTCATTCTTCAGGTTAGGGAAGTTCTCAGCTATTATTTCTTCAAATACACTTTCTGCCCCTTTTTCTCTATCATCTCCTTCTGGGATCCCTATGATGTGAATGCTGTTCCTCTTGATACTATCTTATAAGCTGCAAATTAATGCTTTCTTCATTCCTTTGTATTCTTTTCTCTCTTTGCTGCTCTGCCTGAGTGTATTCCCCTACCCTATTCTCTAGCTCACTGATTCCATTGGAGGCTTCACCTACTCTATTCTTGAGTTCCTCTGCTGAGTTTTTATGTCAGCTATTCTTCATTTCTTTCATATCGTGCTTTATTTCTTCTCTGTCACTTTCTCTTCCTCTATTGCTTTTTGGATTTCCATGAGTATGTTTATCACTGTTTCCCTAAATTCATCCTCAGGCGGTTAGTACTTGTCTGTCATATTCAGATTTTCCCCTCGGGTTTTAATTGGATCCATCACTTCACATATATTTCTCTGTGTCTTGTCCTGTTTGGCATTCTGTTTGTTTCTGTGGATTAGGTTTCCCTGCAGTGATGGCCTTGTGTAGGTGTCAACTTGCACCAGAGAAGCCTCGATCTTAGTTTGAATACTGAATTCTTGAGCTGTGTGACATCACCACTGGTTGGATTTGTTTACGTCCTTGGGTAGATCCTGCACCCTAAGAGAGTTCAGTCTGTGGGGTTGGAGTTTGCATGGCAGATGCAGAATCTTCCCCCAGTGTCCCAGCTCCCAACCATAACTACCGCCTCAAAAGGAGCCCACAATCAGCAAGCAGGCTGAAGTTCCACTTGCACTCACCGGGTGGCATTCTGGGGGAATTCCCTTAGCTGCCTTCCAGTTATGGTGACACCCTATGTAATTTTCCTTGGTGGAGGTGGGCACTCCTGCTCAGACCCCTAGGGAACTGGCCCTCCTTCTGCCTTGTACCAAGACCCTTCCCCCACCACATGCCGGTCCTGCTGGGCAGGCTCCCTAATGCTCTCAGAGCGACTCCTGGGAGGCTCGGGTCCTCCAGCAGTTCAACCGCCTTCTGCTGCGCCCCCTTCGACCCCCCCCACCCCAAGGTTAGGAGTCCTGAATCCAAGTTGCAACTCTGAACTGCATCACCTTCTCCCACCCTTGTGGTGGTGATCACAGCTGCTGTTTCTGCAGCCCCCAGGCCAGCCCACTCATGCCATGTATGTCTGAAGAATAGATGATTTCTAGTTGTTCTGTGGGGAGGGGATCCGACATGGCCTACCAGGTCGCCATCTTGACCACCTCCCCAATGCCATTTCCTTTAACTGTTCCAGAATTCTATCAAAGAAGATGGGATTTAGAACATAGCATCTCTTAACTATAGGGGCTGGTTCAGTAAAGGATATCTGACTCAATTGAAACCAATGCTGCCTCCTGAGAAGTCACTTTTCTCTCTTAGCTCTTTTAGGAAAAAGGCATGAAAAGAGATATTCTTTCTCTCTCTCTCTCTCTCTCTCTCTCTCTCTCTCTCTCTCTC
>RJWH01002555.1:0-58736 GCA_004363575.1 Solenodon paradoxus | reverse complement strand
TCTCTCTCTCTCTCTCTCTCCTCCACCCCCCAGCCCCTCAACAAGAAAGCATTCACCTGAGAACAAAGTTCACACTATAGATGGCAGAGCAGAGGGCTGGAGACAACCTTAGTCTTTGGTGTCATTGTTAAGCTTCTAAGTCAACCAGTCTTCTGCAGTACTAGTATGTGAACTAATATATCCCTTTGGTTGAAGTCACTTTGAGTCAAATTTCTGTTACTAGCAATTAAAAACATCCCAGGTGATGACTCATCCTCCCATATCCTACCAGTCACCAGGTAATATTGGATTGGTCTTTCAAGCATCTCTTGAACTTGTTCTTTCTTCTCCATCCCTGCCAGTTTAGCCAATTCTGGGATTTACCTGGATTCACACAAATACCTTTTACCTCACTAGTCTCCATCTTCATCTCCCTGCTGTTCATTCTCTGTCTACTGCAAGCATGAGCTTCAACACATGCAAACCTGAGTGCTTCAAAACCTCCTGTCTGCCTGGTTGCCTGCCTCCTTCTTTAAGACTTATTTCAATCTTCTAATGTTCCTCTCTGACACCTATTGCTTCTTGGGTCAATGACAATATTCCGTCATAGAAGGTACTATATGTCAACAAGATTTTTCTCTTTTCTGTCTCCGCTCACTGGATTGTGGACAGGTCCAGGTTCCTAGACTCAGCAAACATTAATTTTGTTGAGTGTACACATGCCACATATTTTTTCTTTTTTAAAGGAAAAGTGCAGACAGGAATGAAGGCAAAAGAAGAGGAAGAAATATTTTATTTAATTGTTCATCTTGGTGATTCTTTGGGATGTAGTTGGATTGCATCCAGTGACCTTATCCACTAGGCCAAGAATTAAGTTCTGTCTAAACTATCACATGTGCTTACAAATAGGGAGCTAGTCACTTACTAGTAGGTAAGCTGATTACAAGATGGTAAGCTGTCAAGAGCATTGAACTGCAGTTCACAAAGCCTGAAATTTTCTTTTGATTTCACCACTTACAAGTTGTAGTGACCTCAGATGTGTTGACCTCTACATGATGCAGTTTCCCATATTACATATGGGCATACTGCCATTATGTCAGTGGTTATACAGCCTGCTGTCTACTTTTCAGGGAGATGGCTGTTTTTCCGGGTAACTTTTCATTCACAGTGAAGATGCAAAAGTTAGAACTACTAATACAGTGGGAAATAAAAGAAAAACACCAAATTCTTTCATTATATATTTTCTATAATTTATAGCACAGGTAACAGAATCATTTTTCAAAGACATGGACTAGAGGAGAATGAATGTGGCTTCAAAGGACTGTAAGACAGCACTATGAATGAACAAAATGTGTTACACAACATCTTCTTCCTTGGAGATGGTGAAAGCATGTAAATGTAGGTGACTCTATCATTAAAACAACTTGGCTTTGGCTGCTCTAACCTCCCTGCACAGAGGAAGACAGAGAAGGTTGGGGAGTGATTGCTCCTCAAATAGAGAGTGATTTAGCACCACCACTGGCTGTGTGACAGATACATTTGCCCAAATCACTCACTTGGGTTTTTCCACCCTCATTAATTTCGTTGCTTGCACATGACAACAGCAGCATTTGTTGGTGATGGGATTGCATCCCCGAGAAAGCACAAACAACCCCAAGACAGGACACCACAGCCCATTCGGCAGTGTGCGCCCCTACAATGACCACAAGGCAGACAAGTCAAAGGGATGATTTCTTTCAGATCATGACTGCCATGAAGGCTTGATGGAGTGTTGGAGTAAATGAAATTTACACCTTTTATTTATTCCACCTCAAATTTGAATTCAGTTATTGAATGTGATGAAAATGTGGTCTTATGACCAAAATAGCATTCTGGAGCCTGTGGCTGGCTGGTTCTATTTTAGGACTAAAAAGGACCTCCTTCAAGACTTTTTCTCCCTCCTTCCCTCCCTTCCTTCCTTCCTTCCTTCCTTCCTTCCCTCCTTCCCTCCTTCCCTCCTTCCTTCTTTCTTTCCTTTCTTTTTAAAAGCCTCTTTCTTTTATTCTGAACCTCAGTTTCTCAAATATAAGAAGAGAATCGGCAGCAACCTGGGGATAGTTGCAAAAACCTGGACTTTCTGGTCAGATGGACAAGATTTGAGTCTCGGCTTCAGCCCCATCGAGTTATGACCTTCAGGAAGTTCATTGACTTAGTTGAGATTTGGTTTTGCACCTATAATGTGGAAATAATAATGAACATCTGCTTATTTGTACTTCATTAATTCAAGAGATATTTGTTGAATGTCTCCTATATACCAGACAATGTCTTAGGTCTGAATCCATAAAGGTGAGTGAAAGTGAGTAGAACTTAAGCTCTGTTGTGAGAAATAAATGACAGGCACTTAGTACTATGCCTGGGTTTTAAGAGGCCCTCATCGATGTTTTGATGGACCAAAAATGTAATTCTTGAAATTCACTACCATTTTGATATGCATTAATTACTTTATTATTGATCCTCTCTTGTCTCAGGGACTTTGCATATGATATTCCCTCTGTCTCTTCTCAGCTATCCACATGGCTCCCTCTCTCATTTCATTCATATTTGTATTCCACTGAGAAACCCTCCCTAATCACCTATTAAAATAGCCCTCCCACCTCTTTTACAACCTACTTATCTTGCTTTAAACTCATTCCTGATAGGTTTTAAAATGATCTATTAGTGATAATTTCCTCTGAGATTTAGGAGAAATTTTTTTACTATCTCTAATTTAATCATATTTTAAACTAGACAGATTTGAAAACCTGCTACAAGATATAAGAATGATAAATAGGATACGAAAGGATATCCAGCATCACTCGTTAGCAGGGAAATCTTTTAATGTCTTATATTAGACCAACTGAAACTCTCACACACAGCTGATGGGAATGCAAAACAGAGCAAACCTATCCCTAGAGAATTGAAGACACACACACACACACACACACACACACACACACACATATACACACATACACACCTATATGTAAATGCTCATAGCATTATTCATAATTCATAAATTCATAAAAACTGGTGCAATCTAAATATTTATCAATTTATGAATGTACAAATACACATACAGCCATACAATGGAATACTACTCAGCAATAAAAGGAAACAAACTGCCGATACACACTACAACATGAATGAACCTTAGAAACATAATGCTAAGTGAAAGAGGCCAGACTCCAAAGGTTAGGCACTGTTTGGTTTCATATACATGACATACTGAAATTGAAATCAGATGGGTGGTTATCTGGAAACCTGGGACCAGTAATAGGGGAAGAGAGTTGACTACAAATTAGCACAAGGGAATTTTTCGATGCTTAGAGTATCTTGAGTGTGGTGGTGGCTACATAAATGCATGTAATAGCTAAAATCCATCAAAATGTTCATTTAAGGCGATCAATTTTATTTTATACAAATTATGCCTTAATAAAACTAGTACAAAAACTTTAAACAGATCGATAAATGTGCATAGAAAATGAATCTAAGCTTATCTCTTCTGATGGGATTCTGATAGGTGCTTTTTCAATTTTCTTCTCTTTGCTTATCTAAATCGTATAAAGTTTCCAGAATGATTACGGAATATTTGTGTAGAAATAAAACAGCAACAATAAAATGCCATAAACAGAAAAAGGTGGGTTATTCAACAAGGAATCTATTGTTGATTCAACATTGTTTTCTTGTAATGAAGCCCATTTGGGTCACCTCCTTCTCATCTATCTTTCCTCAGTGGCACTTCTGAGGGGTGAGCTAAGGAAACAGATGCAAAAAAGGTACAGAGCTTAATAGCAATACTTTGTCCATCCAGCTCTCGGTTTGGCTCGCACCTTGATTTTTGGATGAATGCACAGTAGACTAATGATAGAGGGGCTCTGCTCCTACTTTGCCAACTCCACCCTCTATTCCAACCCAGATCAACTCATGCGTCCTGCAGGCCCCAAGAGGGATGGGCACACTGTGGTTTCTGGGGCCCAGGACAGGGACCCGTCTGCAGCTCACGCTGGTCTGTTGAGTACTGCCTGGTCTTGATGAAGTCAAGAGGCCATTCATCAGTGGAGAGCCATGATTAGAATGACCTCTGATGGTTCACAAGGCAGGATGGGACACAGTGTACCTCCAAGGGCCCTTCTGGGGTGGCAGTGCTCAGTGTCAACAGGCCTCTGGCCCTTTCCGCCATCACACATCCCATTCAAGTCCAAACTTTCCACCTCCTGTGAAAGGACAGTCACCTTAGAAGACCTGGCCAGGCCCGTGGGCAGAGGAGAGCACATTAGAAGTTTGCATTGCTTCCTCTTGCGTGCCTTTGGGTAGCTGGGCAAGGCCCCTCACAGGGCCCACATGTTGGAACACAGGATTCCAGTCATGATAACAAAGTTATAATTATAAAAATAAATGATATACCACCATCCCACGGAGATACATACAATTTTCTAGCCACTTGCACTAAGAAGCAAAACAAAGTTCAGAGCAGTTGGGGTGGGCACACAGGAGGGAAACAATTCATAGTTTTCCTGGGAGCTTCTTCTTGGTCACCCATAAATGCTAAATTGGGACAGAATCTGGGTTCCCGATATGAGGTTTCTGTCCTCGGGGTTCACACAGGCACTATTTTCAGGAAATACTTTCAGTATCTTAAAATTCTGACATTATTCACAATAATCAAGGTGGAGAAATAATCTAAAGTTCACCCATGGATGAATGGTTAAACAAAACGTGATATATATGTACAACAGAATATTATTCAGTCTTGAAAAGGAAGGAAATTCTGACACCTAGGACAACATGGATGCAACTTGAAGACACCATGCTAGCTGAAATCAGCCAGTCACAAAAGGACAGATGCTGTATGAGGTCAAATCAGTGCAGTGGAAAGTAGAATGGTGGTTACCAGGGACTGGGAAGAATGAGGACCTGTTGTCTAAGGACTACAGAGCTGCAACTTGGGATGTTAAAAAATTTCTAGAAATCTATGATGGTAATTGTATGGTGGTGATTATTTCATAACAGTGTGAATGAATTTAAAGCCACTGAACTGTGTACGATTAAAAATTGTTACAATGGTAAATTTTATATTGTATATATTTTACCACATACACAAAAATCAAACACGCCACATGTACCCACAAAGTTCACTCTTCATGAAGTCATCAAGTCATGACCTCTGAATGGGCAGACATAGCCTTTGATTGATTTTTTAAAATAACAGTAAAATATATGAATTGTGATCATATGCAGTGCTTTTGGCAGGCTCAGTTTTAGGGGAAAAAATAAAACATTGGGGCCTTAGTGGAAAGGTTGGTTTGAGAGAGTACCCTGGTCTCTGTCTGCTGTAAAGGCTGTGATTTTGTGGTTGGAGAGGCCCTGCTAAAGGAGAAACACACCTCAGAGGAGAGACAGGAGGGTATCTCCAGACAGATCCTACCCAGCCACAGGGGCAAGCATTTGAGTTTGAGATGTCCCTCTCTGGTCTATTTTTAGAGCCTGAAGTCAGAGGTCTTCACAGTAAACAGTTATAACTGTCTGGCCTACAAGACACAGAACACTGAACCTGCACCAGAAATGGGGCCCATACATACACCATTTAATAAAAGACAGGACGGCACATCCTTCCTGAGACCTTCAGCCATTACCTGAGACACCTGGACTGGGGTGAGGTTGTGATGGATTTTGGCAGCCTGCTTTGGGTTATGGATATTGTACCAGAACCATGGCTATTACACCCAGAACCAAACACACAGGCTATTACGAAAATAAACGCAATAAATTCTGACCAAGAGCTTGAGGGTGTGGTTCTGGTTCTGAGGGCATTCTGGTTCACCATCAGGCGGAACATCTCTCCTCTCCATTGAGAGGTAGGACGCAGCATGGGAAGAAAACATGAGCAGACAAATTTGAATTTAAATTTTGCCCCTCTATGGCCTACGACCTTGGTCCCTTTGAGTCCCAGTTACTTCGTTTATGATATGACAGCATCTCCGTCAACTTCATTTGTATGGATCAAATGAGACAGTGCGTGGGACACACGTGGAGAACATACTGTACAGTGGCTTAGGAATTTTTTCTGCCTAGGAATTTCCCTGCATCCTGTACTTCGAGTGGAGTAAATAAGGTTAAGTCAGTGTGTCAAGGAAGAAAACAATGGAACTGCAGAGTCCCACTCTGTGCCTTGACTCCCGGAAATGTTTCTTTTTTATACACTAAATTTCAAGCGATACTGTGTTTCCTGTAGAGCTGAAGGAGACTATGGCCGATTAATTGCAAATTAGTGGGCCTGTGCAAGGATCATGAAGGCAGTCCCATTTCCTCCCATCTCCTAGAGGAAAGTCTTGGTACTTCCAGGTGATGCAGGTATGCTGGGTGCGGGTCAGATAAAAACTCTTTTTATGGCACCTAAGTTATCTGCGCAGGAGGAGTTTACTGTTTGTCCTCTAGGAGGCCCCAAAGTGCATTCCAGCTCCCCACCCCTAAGCAGCAGGGAAGAGGGCCTTGGGGAAAGCTTTGTGCTTGGAACTCCAGTGAGCAGATGTGTTTCCAAATGCTGAAAGTTCTGTGTTTTTTCTGCCTCTAGGAAAAATACAAAAATGCCTCCACGTGGCCTGTCCAATTGTAAGTTCTCACTGGGCCATGGGTGGTGGTGGTGACTCTAGGAGGAGAGGAATGAGGACAGAGTCCCCTCTTCCTAGCTCTAGGCTGAGACCCAGCAATCCTGCAATTAATGTAGGTGCCCAGATGGGACACCTACTTGCACAGCTGCTCAGATGGGACATCCTGTGTGGTACTCTGAGGAGAAGAGAATGGCCCTGGACACCTCTTGGAACAAACACTTCAAACCCACACAGGCAGGTATGCCATGTTTTCCTAGGAAGGAGTCAGGAGTACAGACTTGCGTGGCTTTAGTAACACATAAGAGACTCTGGGACATGGATGAAAAGCATTAAATGAACAGGAAAGTTTTGCTTTTTGCTTCTTTCCAGCTGCCTAAGTCGAATTTTCACTGTGCTCCACCTTAATGAGTCCCTCTGGAGACAGATGGAGATAAGAAAACCAAACAAGGAGAAGTCAGGCTCTGGGGACCCTTCCAGCTGGGAGACTGGGCTAGTTACATCTCAGGCCTCAGTGTCACCAGGTCTGTAGGCAGGGGATAAGAAAACCTCTTTCCAAAGTCTTGTGAGAATTTCAACCAAGTCACGCTTGTGGACACACAAGTTTGTGCAAAAGTTTGCTACTTTCTCCGAGAGGGCAGCAGAGAAGTGATCATTAGCTGCCCAGGTCTTGGTATTTGAGAGGGAGGCTCCATCCCCATGGCACCCTCTCCAGCGCTGCTATTCCGTCCAGGTTTCAAGTGTCTGGTGGTCCCACAAGAGTAGGGGCCGGCCTTTATGTACCGCTCAGACATTCCATGCTGGTGTGGTGAAGGGCAGACCGGAAGAGCCAAGGCCCTCCTCCGCGGAGCCTTGGGCCACCCGACCACTGCTCAGGGGCAAGCCAGCAGGCCTGGGGGCCCCGCCGCTCCGCGCACACTCGGAGGGCAGCCCTAAGTCTCTGGGCTGCACCTCCACGAAGACTCGCATGCACCGGCGTCCGCCGGGGGGCTGCGAGTAGGCGTCCTCGTGCCGCCCCCTCCGCAGCGGGCAGAGCTGGGCTGGGCAGGCGGCCTGGAATCCGCGGCGGAAGTTCTCGTTGAAGTAGCCGTAGATGACGGGGTTGGCGCTGCTGTTGAAGAAGGCCAGCCAGTGGGCCAGAGGGAAGGCGTAGGCGGTGACCAGGTGCAGCTGCGACGCGCTGAGCTGCCCGTAGTCGAGGAGCAGCAGCAGGGCCCAGAGTGGCAGCCAGGAGAGCGCGAAGAACAGCGCCACGGCGACCAGCATGTGCACCGCCCTGGCCCTGCGCCGGGCGCCCCGCCGGTCCTGCACCGCAGCCTCCAGGCCGGCGCGAGCGGCGCCCTGGGAGAGCTTGCGGGCGACGCGGCCGTACATGACCACGATGAGCGCCAGCGGCGCCAGGTAGATGTGCGAGAAGAGCACGGCGGTGTAGACCTGGCGCATGCCCCTGTCTGGCCAGGCCTCCCAGCACGAGTAGAGCGGGTGGGAGCGGTTGAGGGCGTCCACTATGAAGTGATGCTCCTCGCGCCTGACCGTCAGTGTGACGGCCGAGGGGCACATTATGAGTAGGGCCAGGGCCCAGATGACCGCGATGGTGAGCAGGGCCGTCCGCAGGGTCAGCTTCT
Source organism: Solenodon paradoxus (assembly GCA_004363575.1). NCBI lineage: Eukaryota > Metazoa > Chordata > Mammalia > Eulipotyphla > Solenodontidae > Solenodon > Solenodon paradoxus. The sequence continues at coordinate 50,509 of RJWH01002555.1, read as the reverse complement.
CGCGGAAAGGGTGCACGATGCAGCGGAACCTGGGGGTGCGGGGAGAGAAGCCAGGGCTCCGAGTGCGTCCCAGTCTGTGTCCCCTGGGCCTTAAACCAGCCGTGGTTAAGGGCGGGGTGAGGGGAAGCACTTTATATTCATCATCACACCTTAGGCAGTGGCAGAGAACAGCTCAGACCCAATTAGGTTAGGTTTTTATTTTTGTTTCTTTTAAGGAAAGGTGAAGACAGGAAAGCAGGCCAGGAGGCAGGCAGGCAGGCAGAGAGGAGGAAGTGTTTATTTATTTTATTTAGCTGTTCTTTTTGGTGGTTTTCCCCAGACCTAGGTCTCCGACCCAGGTCCTTGGGATGTGTGTGGACTTGTGCCAGTGTTCTTATCCCTAGGCGACCAGGGCGTGCCTTAATTAGGTTAGTTTGCAAGCAAATTAGTTTTAATCTGTGACAGAATTAGGAACAAAGACAAAAATAGGGGTTTCAAAGGGGAGAGACAGGAACACAGGCAGTGTGAGAAACCATGAATTCTGTGCAGAGAAGCGCAGTCTGCGTCTTCTGTCCTTCAGCAGGCCCATGAGGTCAATGCACCCATGAAAACAAGTCTTAGCTGCTTATGGATTCTCTAGAAAACCTTGGGAATTCCGATATGGAGGCTATGTGGCAGGCTGTCCCTCTGTCCTCTTGGTCAGCTTCCTTCCAACATTGCCTCCATGTTATTGGGACAGTTTTGCACCATTTCTCATCAGAGGAAAGGGCTCAGCAGTGGTTATTATTACACCCTTAACTTAACAGATGAGGAAGCTAGGGTTCTGAGGTGGTAAGCAACTGGCTCAAGGTCACCAGCTAGCATTTAGCAAAGCCCAGCCATGGATCCCTATTTGTCTTGTTCCATGCTGCCATATAAACCAGATATTGGTTTAAATTCATTAGAAGCATTTTTAAAGATGTCTGTGCCCAGTTCTGGTCAAAAATGCCAATCCAATTAGCCCAGAACGATCATGTGGCAATTTAGGAGCTGAACCAGCACTAGAACACAAGCTAAAGCTGACTGCCAGGCAGCACCTTCTACCTCTTCTACAGCCTATTTCAAACCTTGTTGTCTTAATCTGTATGACTTCGGCTTACTGGTTTCAGACAAAAAAATCTGAAAGCCCAGAGTACTAGCTATAAGTGCAGTAGCAGTTAATGGTTGGAAAAGAATTCTGGGGCAGACCAGGAAGGCTTCCTGGAGGAGAGAATCTGAAGAATACTGCAAACATGATTGGGGGAGGTTGCACACTCATATATCATTAACCATGATAAAATGATCAATTAGTGAAGGAGAGAGACTTTACCCAATCAACTAGCTAGTTAGTGGCTTGTAGAGACGGGAAATTAGTTCTGCATCTCCATCTGCCTATCTCACTGAGTCGCCAAAGACTGGGTTTGATGAGGGCAGTGATGAGGAGATGAAAACCTTATATTCTAGAAAGGGCAGAGTTGAGAAGTACCTGTTGTGGGGAGAGGACAAGGAGGAGGGTGTGGGTGATAGGAAGAAATAAAACAATTTTAGCAGATGCCATTTGGACTCTGGGCCAGGTAGTATGCATCAGTTTTACAAGAAGCAGCTTACTAAAGTCTCCCACCCACTCTTCAGGGTACTTAGCATTTTACAGATAAGAAAACTGTGGAAACAGTAGTTAAATGATGTACCCAAGGTCATACAGGCTAGCACTGATGCCAGGCTTGAAGACTGAAGACAATGACCAAAATGTTTAAATAAAACAAGTTTTCCTGCTTGCCTCCCATCCCCTGGAGAAAGCACCCAGAGCAAACCCTAATGAAAGGACTTATTCAGGAGGAGAAGGGGAGAAATGTAGTGCAATTGGTCAGTTTTATTGCTTGCAAAGCCTTCTTGATCCCAGGTTCTGTTAGTAGACCCATGCTTATCAGAGAATTTCATGGAATCTGAGGCTGAAAGAGCAAAAGTGATGGGCAATGGGGTGGAGCTGGGAAGCCAATAAGATCTAGACTGTCGGGGACTAGCAAGGAGCAGGAGAAAAGCTTCCTCTCCAGCCATATTGAAGCCCAGCCCTTCAGCTTGCTCCCTTGACCTAGACTCATAGGTGGTAGGATTCCTGCTGCTCAGGAAACAAGGACTGCCTTCAATTTCTCACAGGCCCCAAAGATTCCTATTAAGTCACTTCAGCAGTTGCTTCCTGGCCTTCCAAAAGGAAGTGGTAGTGTCCTCTGCAGGTTCCCCAAGTCCAGAGGGCAGCCTCCAGCACAAATCCTTGATGGTTAGGATTCAGTCCCACAGACCACAGAACATCCCCAGCCTTCCAGCCAACCAAGAAATGGAGACAGTAGCTCTTCTTGGTGCCAGAGCCTTCAGCCCAGAATAACCCAGCCAGGTGCCCTCTTACCTTTCCACAGCAATGGCCACCAGTGTGAAAACAGATGCTGACACGGACATGCCCTGCACCAAGCCGCTCATCTTGCATGTGGTGTTGTCAAAGGGCCACCCTGCAATGACAGAAGCCACCACAGAGTGAGAAATGCCTTGCCCACAGAGAGCCAGAGACCAGACAATTCCTGTAGTGTAAATCTCCCATATGGTATTGTGCATGCTACCAACATGGTACCACAGAACACAGACAAGCTGGTTCTAGCACGCCACTGGATAGAGCCATCTGGGTGTCCACTCCAGAGAGACCAAAGAACAAAACGGTGGATGTGCATGGTGGAGACAGCAGGTAGAAGCAATAGATGCGATGTATATATGGTAACATGGACGAAGGCTTAATGAAAAATCAAGAAATAGAATGACATCAATAATAAGAAATCAATTTAACAATATGGTGCACCCTGTGGAGTAGTGGTTTGGTCAACTGCCTTCTGCCAAAGCACAGGCCGCATACATCTCAAGGACCTGGGTTCGCATCCCAGGCTGGGAAGAACAAATAAGATGTACAATAAATAAAGTGTTTCTTCCTCCTCTCTCTCCTGCCTATTAGCCTTCATTCTTACTGTACCTTTCTTTTAAAAAAATTAATAATAACAATATATCCACAAAAATAACCAGGAAAATCCTGACACAGAAAACCTACAAGGAGAAACAGTCCCTAACAGGCATTAAAATGTATTGTAAAATATCCATAATTGAAACAATGTGGTACTGGTGCAGGAATGGACGAGCAAACAGACCAGTAGAATAGGGTAGAAGGCCCAGGAAGACTTAGGTACAGTAGATATTTAGTGCATGAAAGAGCTGGCATCTGAAATGACTGTAGCAAAGAGTGACATTTTAATAAAGGGTGCGGGTTCAATTGAGTAGTTATTTAGAAAAAGATAGAAATTAGATCCTATTTCATACCATACACAAGAACAAACTCCAAGTGGATTATGGATAGAAATATAAAAATTAAATCGTGACACACCCTGGTGAAGCAGCAGTTAGGTCACTCGCCTCCGCTGGAGAAAGCACATACCCCTGGGTTCAAGTCCCAGACCAGAGGGGAGAGCAACCAGTGTGAACAAATAAATACAAATAAAGTAAAGATGCTTCTTCCTCCTTGCCTGCCAACTCGCCTTCTTTCCTGCTTGCACCTTTCCTTTAAAAAAATTAAATTGTACAATTGCTAGGGGAAAACAGGTGAATTCTTCTTTAACTTACCATAGGGAAAGGCTTTCTAATTATATTCCAGTCTCTAGACATAAGAAAAGACTAATAAATATGATGATATAAAAATGTTTTAATAGCTTAGCACAAATTTCTATAAATAAAATCAAAAGACAACTGACAAACTGAGAGGAAAATATTTGCAACATACACTACAAAATGGTGTTACTCCTGATATATAAAGAAAATTGAAGGACAGAGGACTATATAGAATAATGTGGAAAAGATATAAACAATACACAGAAAAGATTTAAAAATTATCCTTAAATATATAAAAATATTCAGACCTCATTCATAATTATAAAAATACAAGTGAACAGAGCTGGAATGTGGAGATAAAGGCACTCTTAGACAGTCCTTATGGAAATGAAAACTCAAATGACCCTTCAGGAGAGGAGCTAGGCAATACTGAATTTATACACTTACCTTTTTAAAAAATCATATTTAACATTTTTTAAGTTGAAGTGACATTGGTTTAAAACATACATGCTTCAGGTATACAGCATTATCGACATCATATATACTACATCTTTTTTATTGAGGTAACTTTGATTTACAAAATAATAGAAGTTTTGATGTGCAGGTTCACTTTTGAACATGCCCACCTTAAATGACCAATAGCCCTTCACCACTGTCATTGGACCCCCCACCACCCTATGTTCATCCCCTCTGGTATCCTCAGTTGGGTTGTCAGAGTCCAAGGATTGGTTTTCTTTTGACTGTTTATTGACTTTGTTTTCTTTATATTCCACATATGAGTGCAATCACCCAGTATTTATCTTTCTCCTTTTGATTTACTTCAGTTAGCATAATCGCCTCTAGTTCCAGCCCTGTTTTCACAAATGTCAATATTTCACCTTTTAAAGGCTGTGTAGTATTCCATTGGGGGTATATACCACATTATAGTCACAACCAGAAGTTCAGTTTTTATCCTTCACCAGACAATTGACCCCTTTTATTCAAGTTACCCACCCCTCTTCCTCCTCATCTAGTAATTACTATTTCATTCTTATAGCTTAAGAGTTTTGTTTTGATTTGTTTGTTCATTAGTTTTATCTCCTACCTATGAGTGAAATGACACAGTGTCTTGCTCCATTGGGCTTATTTCACTTAGTACAATGCCCTGTGGTCCATCCTGTGTGCTTGGTTGTTTACTATAATTCTGCAAAAAGCACGATACACAACCACTGTACTCTCATTAATAAATTTGTTTCTCGCAGGGGTATGGGTTAGCAATGCTGAAACGACCTTATGTGTATGCTAAGATTAAACAGGTAAGTGAATAAATTTATTGTGGATGGAGTTAGATGTCTCGCTGTTAAGAAAGAAGTTTGAAATGAGGAAAAGAAGAAAGTTTAACTGAATTTTGCGGTAATGCATTGGAATCCACAGCATCATTGTTTTAATGTAGACATACATGGAGAGAAAGAAATAAAAATCTGTAGTTGTGTGTTAGCATGTGTGCATCCCTGAGCTCTGTCCCTTGAGTGAAACTACAAGCAACAACACCTCAGTACCAATGAGCTCATCTACTGCCTAGAACCTGGTTTCTAAATGCTGTTCTGATAAAAGGTACCAGGGTTCCTTAGAGAAATAGTTGGTTGATTGTGGGGTTGGAGATGAGCCTGGAACATTTTACAGTAACAGAAAGTAAGGAAATACTCAAAATTCAGATTCAAAAGGCTACATATGGAATGATTCCATTTAAATGACATCCTTGCAAAAGTAAGCTGAAATGTTCTGTTCCTACAGAAAACAGCCAGTAGTGCTGGGGGTGGAAGGAGGCTCTGAATACAAAGGGACAGCAGCGATATTTGGTGCGAGAACCGGTTTTATGTCGTTATTGTAGTGGCAACTACATAAAAGTATATGTCAAAACTTGCTGAATTGCACACTAAAAAGGGTGGACTTTCTGTGCATTCAATTATACTTTAACAAACAATTTTAAATGTAAGACATGCACATATTCACAATGCACATTTTGTAAGAATGCATACCACAGAGGTACACATTAGATTGGACAGAATGTATGCCTGCGGATTGGGGAAGGACACTTAGTCGGGGGAAGAGTTATAGAAGAAAAGGAATACATAAAAAACAAACGAGGAGCTTTGCCACAGAATGAAGTCACATAGTGTCGTGAACAATGGATGTAAAGAATCCGACCCCTGCACCTGCATCCCCCCAAAAGAAAACTATATGAAATTGTATTTTATTGCAGAAGATTCTGTTAGAAACATCCAAAATGTCCATCAAAAACACACAGGTTAAGTAAATTGTAGCACATCAATACAGTGGAATTCTAGCAGTTGTATATGAATGAAAAACTCATTTATCATTTTGGAATAACTCCACATAAATTAATTTTAATGTGTCCTATTTACAACATACATGCTGTATTATCAAGTGGGAGAAAGTAAAATGCAGAACTAATTATGGAAATTTAACATTTTCTTAATTTGCTTGCACCTGCAAAAAACATTTTTGGAAAGAGACGATTAGGAACTGGCAGTATCAGCTGCCTCCCAGGAGAGGAGTGGAAGGGAATTTTTTGCTGGAAAACTTTTGATAGGTTTTGACTATTGAACCAGCCAAATAGGATATCTATTCAATTTTTTTAATTCATGAGAAAAGGACTGGGAGACACCAACTTAACCAATGAAGGACTTTGTCATATCATTGTTCATGGTATGTGTGTATACTGTATGTGTGTGCATACCTCTTCACATGTGTGCATGCGTGCATAGGTATATCGGGAGGAGATGGGTGCACAGTTCAGCTCAGCAGCCTTGGAAGAACCTGGGACTTAGCAGGACCTGTCCTGCTAAGCAGAACCAGTACAAACAAGAGGAAGGCAATTGCTCTGCCTACCCTTCGTGGAGCCTGGAACTGACAGAAGCACACGCTTCTGCCCCAGATCAGGTAAGTCACTGCAAATGAGACTGTCCAAGCTCTGGATCCTGAGCTGCTGGGAGCACTGAGCTCAGAGTTCAACCTCTAGGGGTCTCCACAGCTCTGAAAAATCTGTCCTTTGCCACCCAGCATATCAGGGACTGTGGAGCCTGATTCTGAAGCAAGAAAGGCAAATCACGTGGAAGAGAGATGACAATGAGATTCTTCTGGCATTTGCAGTATGGCCAGGCAGGAAACTGGAGATCACATGCTCTCGTTCTGCTAAAATCCTAATAAATCTATACTAAATAGCCAGCGAGTTTCCACTCAGACACCCTGGTGACAGGGAGCTCACTACAGACTCATTGTGTTGGAGCACAGCTCAATAAGTAGATTTATAGATCCTCATTCAGAAGAAACCCAGCTCCCTAATACTTCTTCCTACTGGTTCTAGTTCTACTGTGGGCATTATCTAGGAGAGTAAGACTAAATGGTGCAGTCGTTAGAAATACAGATGTGAGAATATGGGACTTGACACCTAGCTCTGTAACTACAGACCAGTCCCTTCACCACTCTGAGCATCAGTTTCTTCATCTATAAAATGGGATAACACATACTTCACTGGATTATTATGAGAACAATGAAGAAATTGCAGGAATACCTTACATGATTCCTGGCACAAAGAAAATGATGAATTCATTGCATCTGTTATTTCTAGACTAATCCCTCAGTCACAAAACTTCCTTAAGGATTTGAGACATTAGCACCATAGCCAAAAGATGATTTTGGGGGTGAGGGGTGCTCCTACAGCCTCCATCCCCTATACTCACCAGTGATGAGGTTGTCCACAAGGGTGGTGGGCATGCAGAAGATGCCCACCAACAGGTCACTGACAGCCAGGTTGAGGATGAACATGTTGGTGACCGTGCACATGTGCCGGTTCTTGAGCACGATGAAGCAGACCAGGGCATTGCCCACCATGCAGAGGAGGAAGATGAGCACGTAGGCTACAATGAACAAGGCGGCCACTGGTGAGGAGTGCTGGTAATAGGAGGAGAAGGTGAGATTTACTGCCAAAGTGGCCTCGGCATTGCTCCCATTCTGGCTTGGGGTCCAGCTGCTATTGAGAGGCTGGAAGGGTTCCCCTAGGAACAAAAGAGCATTAGATCAGGATCCAAGGCAAAGAAGATATGGCAGTTCTTACCACTGGAGAGAACCTTCTGTGTTCCTGGCCCTGACTTTGTCCTAGTACCCTGATCATGTATGTGTTCAACGACCATTGTAACTTAATGCACTGCTCCAAGGCTTTCTATCAACGATCACTCAAACCCTGATCTCATACCTCCCACGCCTTCTTGTCCATGACTCATCTCGTAGTGTTGGTTATTCACTTACACACAGTCCTCCCTCTGTCCCTTCTAGGTTCCCTCCTTCTAAGCCCTCCTCACTGCCCCAGAAGTTGACCTTTAGGGACTACATCACCCAGGTTGCCCTGCCCTCTGGTTGTTTCGTTTTTGTTTTTGTTTTTGTTTTTTTTCACCAGTTCAGCCAATGGGAGGCACTGAAGGAGATTGAAGGACTGGAGAAGCAAGAGGTCAAAGCATCTCCTGACTCCCTCCAGCCTGGCCCAGTGCTGTTCATGGGGCTGTGTTTGTGGGCACAGCTCCTGTTAGATGACTCGTCCATGGCTCAAGCTCTTCCCAGGCTGCAGTGACACTGCCCCTCTCCTTTCACTGACAGCCTCTGTGACTTCCAGTCCCTGAGTGTTTCACCATTGCTGGTTCTTTCGCTCTCGCCTCCGTGATGCAAAGCCCCTCTAGTCAGCTCTTCAGTTAAACCCTCCCTGCGTGCTCTACCTGTTTTTTCTGGGACTCCGACTATTACACACTCAAAGTCTTTGATGTCCCTTGTCATCTGCTCTGTGGAAATGATGTTGGCAAAGGCAAGAAGGCAGAAAAGGAAGGGAGAAAAAAAGGGATATCTGAACCAGAGTTAAAGAACAAAGAACACATTAAATTCACCAGAAGACCATCCATCTAAAGTCAAGACTAGAACTCACCCTCACCTCCTCCCATATGGGTATGACTTGTATAGCATTTAACAAAGTACTTCCATGTCTATTATTTAATTTTATTTATTTATTTATTTATTTGTTTGTTTGTTTGTTTTTGCCACCTCTGGCCCTGGATCTTAAACCCAAGACCATGGCTTTCATAGTTTGTCCTTTGCCGCCTCGGCCACAGAGCCAACTGCCCCATGAGACAAGCAAGTTAGGTATCAGCCCCATGTGAAAAGGGAGGCCTGGGATCAGAGGGGTTCTGCACTTGCTCAGGGTGGCACGAGGATTAAGCAGCAGTGCTGGCCGAGCTGAGTGTCTCCTGTTCAACAGCAGGCTTCACTGCGTTTCTCCAGCCACGTTTGGAAGTGAGCAGCTCAGTGTCCAACCACAGCTCTTCTGGGAAGTCATTAGATGTGGTGACTCAGGATGTTGTCTCAGAAACTCGCCTCCTGCCTCCTTTGGGACTGAATGTGGGGATGAAGAGTCTTTGGGGAGTCTTTATTAGCCCCTACTGGTTTAGACCCTGCCAGAGTCTTGGGATCTAGAGGCTAGAGAGACCCTGGGGGCGCAGGGCCAATGGGCTGGCATGATCAGGGACTGCAGGTGCAGCGAGGTGGGGGTGGAGAGGGCCTGCTGGAGGACGAGAAGCTCAAAGCTCCGCTCACAGTGAGAGATGACTCTCCCTTGCTTAGGTGCTCGAGGGTCATCCGCGCACCTAGCATCTCGTTTTAATAGGTCAAATATCAAACATGTAAAGAGGTAAATAAAAGTATATCATTTAACAAAACATTACAAAGGAGAAGAGTGTAAAGAAGCTGCAAGTATACCTCACTCACCTTCAATAACGATCAACTCAAAGCCAATCTTGTTTCATCCATACCAACACCTCCCTCTGGATTATTTTGAAGTGAATATTGTATCACTTCTTTTTATGCATAAATATTTTAGTTTGTATCTCTAAAAAATAGGACTCAAACCAAACCAAACCCCGATATCACTATCAAACCTAACAAAATGAACAATCATGTCATAATGTCATCAACTATCCAGCATTCCACATTCCCTGGTTGTTACATCGTTTCTTAAATAATTTCTCTGTTTGTGTAAGGTTCCAAACATTTCTATAATCTTTCATTATGTGACAAACTGCCCAAAATGTAGTGGTGTGGCACTTGGCGTGGCATCCTGGATGCCCTTCTGCTTGTCTCTCTTGGGATCACTCATGCAGTTGGGGTCATCACAGGACTGGACGGGGGCTGGAAGCTCCAAGATGACCCCCTCATGGGACTGATGGTTAGTGCTAGCTATTGAGTGTGGCGTCTTGGTTCTCATTCACATGGCTTCTCATCCTCCAGGAGGCTAGAGCGGCTTCTTCTCAGGGCTCCAAGTCAGCAAAATAAGAAGCTATAGGCTTTTTAAGATCGAGGCTTCAGGATTTTCACATCATCATTTCTGTCACATCCTATTAGCCAAGGCAAGCCACAAAGTCAGACCAGATTGAAGCCTCTTGATAGAAGTGGCAGCATATATTGCAGAAGGGGAACAGACACAGGGAAACATGCTTCATGATAAAACCTACTACCATCTCCACATAGCATTTAGTTGATATGGCTCTAACATCAATCTTGGTTTCTAGGTTCTCCCTTTTCTCTTTTTTCTCTGCGACTTGTCAGAGAAACAACTGGGTCATTTGCGGAGTGTCCTGCAGACTGGATTTTGATGACTGCTCGTCCCTGATGTCATTCACATGTTCCACAATCCGTCTTGTGTGTCTCCCATAATTGACAGCTCCAGAGGCTTAATCAGATTATATCTGGTGTTCTCTCTTTTCATGCTAAGTTTGATCAGTGGGTTCTAGCAATGTCCTCCTGATCCTTCCACTGTCAAGTTGCTCACTGGCTTTTCACCAGTGTTCTCAGCAGCATCCACTAATCACTAATGCTTAGATTCTTCATTACATCTTAGACATAATCCAAATTCTTTACTGTATGGTCTTATCTCTGTTTTCATCGCTCTGGTCTCATCCCCTGCTGTTCTTCCCTTTGCCATTATACAGTTGTCACTTTGCAATGGCTTCTACACCCCCTTGCTTATCTTCTACAGCACCCTGTTTATTTTCTTCAATCGGCCAATATTTTAATAGGTTTCAGGTTTATTTTCCCCCCCATTCTTGAAAGCCATCTCCTGGAGAAAAGGGGTCTTCTTGGTCTTATTAGGAACCATCTCCCCTGATTTTCAGTGCTTGTCCATAGGAAATTGCTCATGGAATGGTTATGGCATGAATAAATATTTGTATGGAGAGGAAAAGGAAGAAAAGGTGGTGGATCCTGACACCAGGTGACAGGGTCCTGCTCAAAGTCAGCATTGCTGGTGTTGGAAAGGCTTTGTGGGATCTTCTGGAACACCCCACCACTGCTAAGCTTCAGAATCCCTGAATCAGTCCCCATGACTCAAGGAAATCTGTGGGTGTGGATAGGAAATGCCTGAACAGCCCAGTAGACTCCAGTCTGTCTGTTTCCCCCACTACTCTTCCTTTGGCCTCAGAGAAATGCATAGTGACTTCATATTCCAAAATCTGTCCCTGGACGATGAGTGGCCCATCTCTAGACCTTCAGAGGAACCCAAGTATCAATCTCTATACTTAGTCTCATTTTCTGCATGCAGCTTGATCATTTCTCAGGAGGAAAAACTCTTTTTCATGCTAGAAACTCTCCTGGGCTGTGGTGAGGTGGAGTGGAGGCAGGAAGACTTCCCACCCCAACTGGCTCCATGTTAGCAACCAGAGACCTCATTAACACCCTGGACTTGTCCTTTCTGGGCTATTCCCCGTGCCCTTGTGGATCTACTACATCCTGTGAAAATTTCATCCACTAAACCTATTAAGAAATTGCCCACTTGGGGTGTTTCCCGAGGTCACAGGATATAACAATGCTGTCTCCAGGGTATTCTGATCATCCATCTCTGGGTCACTGAAAGACCAAGGCCAGAAAATGATTCTCAGGTTGTAGTCCCCAACAAACTGCATCAGCATCACTTTGACAGGTCAGAAATGCAAATTCTAAGGCCATACCATGGTCCTAGGAAACAGAGACCCAGCTATCCTCTCAGTGATCTCAATACAACTGCAGGTTGAGAGTCACAGAGCTAGAGGCATGGACCAAAGACCATAGGAGTAGTGGATACACACAGTTTGGGAAGTCCCCGCCCTCCTTCCTGTCCTTTCCTCCCTCCCTCCCCCCTCCCTCCCTGACTCCTTCCCTTCCTTCCTTCCTTCCTTCCTTCCTTCCTTTCTTGTCTTTCTTTCTTTCATTTTTTAAGGAAAGGTGCAGGCAGGAATGAAGGTGAGTAGTCAGGCAGGCAGCAAGAGAGAAATGGAAGAAACTTTATTTTTATTTCATTGTTCACACTAATGGTGAACAGCTCTGAGTCTTGAACCCAGGACCTTGAGATATATGTGGGACTGTCCCCAGGGTGTACTAGACCACTAGGCGGCCAGAGCCCTCTTTTTCTGCCATTTTCAAACAAAACACTGACTGTTTATGTTCTCTCAAAATTCATATGTTGAGGAGAGAGTCCAAGATAGTGACCTAGTAGGAGCCCAGAATCATCTCCTCCCACAGAACGATTAGGAAGCATCTATTTTACAGACACAAATGCTGTGGGAAAGCGAGACCAGAAGTTACAGAGCCAGGAACAGCGTTTTCCACCACAAAGGGCAGGTGAAAACAAGAGGGTTCAGAGTTACATAAAGGATTCAGGATTCTCAGTTCCAGGGGTGAAAAAGGGCCGCAGAGTGGTGGAGCCTCAGGAAGAACCGGCATCCCAGAGAGTTGCTCCAGCTGCAGCAGAGAGCCCACCAGAAGACCAGGGAATCTGAACTCCAGGAGAGGGTCTTGGAGAAGGGTGGAAGCAGGACCAGCACCCCAGTGAGCTGAGTAGGATCCCCTGATGAAAACCTGCACAAGATGCTACCATAACTGGCAGCAAGGAAATCCCCCACCCTCACCCCCACCCCCCTCCACAATATTGCACCACAGCCACAGGACATGCCCACAAGATCCTCCTCCCAGGCTTAAAGGTGCAGAGTCTTCCAGAAGGGAGGAAACTTCAACACTACCCACTAATGCCACCCTGTGAGTGCAGGTAGAACAGCAACCTGACTGCTGATTGTGGGGCAATGACAGGAAAGTCTTTCCCATTCAGACCTGTCATAGTGGGGGAAGACTGCATCCCCCACACAAACGCCAACGCCATAGACTGAACTCCCAGGCCCCAATGCAGGACCCACCTAACAACTTCAACAAATCCAACTGGTAGTGCTGCCACACGACATAAGAACCTCCAGTGTTCAAACTGAGATCCAGTTATTTGGTGCAAGGTGATACTCTCCACCAGGCCACCACTTCAGGGAAACCTAATCCACAGAAACATAAACAGAGTGCCAGGTGGAGAGAAAACACAGAGACATATACATGAAATGATGGATCAAATTAAACCCCAGGGGAAAATCTGAATGCAGGAGTCATGCAAACTACCAGAGGATGAATTTAGGGCAACAGTGATAAACATGCTCTTGAATCAAGAAAACAATAGAAGAAGAAAAAGATCAAACAAAAAAGAGAAGGAGGGAAATAAGATGTCAAAAAACACAATAACTGAACTAAATAGAAGCATAGGCGGACTCAAGAGTGGGATGAATGAAGACTCCAACAGAATCAGTGAGCTATAACATAAGGCAGAGAATGCGCTCAGCAAACCAGCAAAAGGGAAAAAAGAATGAAAATAAATGAAGACAGTATTCAAAACCTATGGGATAACGTCAAAAGGAACAACATTCCATATCATAGGGATCCCAGAAGGAGAAGAGAGAGAAAAAGGGGCAGAAATTGCATTTGAAAAAATAATAGTTGAGAACTTCCTTAACCTGAGAAATGAAGTAAACTTCCATACCCAGGAGGTTCAAAGAGGACCAAACAAAAGACACCCAAAAAGACCTACTCAAAGAGATATTGTCATCAAAAATGTCAAAACCATAAGGTAAAGAATGAATCTTAAAAGCAGCTAGAGAAAAACAAGTCAAATACAAAGGAGGCCCTTTAAGAGGGTCAGATTGGATTTCTCAGCTGAAACTGCAGGCCAGAGGGAAGGGCACGATATATTCAAAGTACTTAAAGAAAAGAATTTTTTCAACCTAGGATACTATAACCTGCAAGATTATCATTTAGAACTGAAGAAATAATAAAGTTTTTCTGATATGCAAAAGTTAAAGTAATTCATCACCACAAAACCAATTCTATAAAAAAAATACTAAAGGAGGTGCCATTTAAAAAACAGTAAGACAGCAAAATACAAAAAGCGGGAAGGAGGAGAGGAGAATAAAAATGTGAATAATTAGAATGAGTGCAAGATGAATCTGCTTTCAAATAAAATAGGAAATAAACAGAATTCTTAATGCTAACCTCGGGATACCCTTAAAACACATCTCCAGGGAAAAAGCAAAGAAGAACACAAAAAGAAAAACCAATCAAAACACAACTTCATTCATCCCACTCAAGAAGAGAAAGAGAAGAACGAAGGCACTGTCTGTAACAACACCCTGAAGACAATTTACAAAACGGCAATAAACAGCTACAAATCAATAATCACCCTAAATATTAATGGACTTAACTCACCAATAAAACAACACAGAGTGGCTGAATGGATTAAAGCATAACCCAAACTTCTGCTGCATTCAGGAAACTCACCTTCTTTCTCGAGATAAACATAGGATCAAAGTCAGTGGTTGGAAGACGATCCTACAGTCAAAAATGCAACAACAGCAACAAAAACATACCAAAACAGAAACAGCATACTTATATCTGATAAAACAGACTTCCAACTAAAAAGTATAACAAAAGACAGAGATGGACATTATATGATTAAGGGATCAATCCAGCAAGAAGATATAATGGTTAGTAACATCTATGCACCAAATGAAGGAGCATCAAAGTATATTAAAAAAGTACTATTAGAACTGAAAGCGACATCGACAGCAATGCAGTAATAGTGGGAGACTCAACACCCCACTGACAACAATGAACAGATCAACCAGGCAGAAAATCAACAGGGAAATAGCAGCTTTAAATTATCATTTGGAACAGTTACGTCTAATAGAAATATACCAAACACTTCTAACACCTACAGATTTCACTTTCTTCTCAAGTGCACAAGGAATATTCTCAAGGATTGACCATATGTTGGGACACAAAACATGTCTCAACAAATTTATAAAGATTGAAGTCAACCAAGCATCTTCTCTGACCACAATGCCTTAGAACTAGAAACCAACCGTAAAAAGAAAGCTGGAAGATGATGGATTAATTAGAGACTAAGCAGTATGCTTCTGAATGACTCTTGGGTAAAAGAGGAAATCAAAGAGGAACTTAAAAATTACTTAGAGACCAACGATAATGAAGACACGAACTACCAGAATCTATGGGCTGCAACAAAAGCAGTGCTAAGAGGGAAGTCCATTACAATCCAGGCCCACCTCAGGAAATAAGAAAAATCATGAATAAACAATCTAACGCTATGTTTACAGCGGCTAGAGAAAGAAGAAGAATTAAAGTCAAAAATTAGTAGAAGAAAGGAAGTAATCAATATTCAAGCAGAAATAATGAAATAGAAAACAAAGACAATCCAGAAAAATCAACGAAAACAAAAGTTGGTTCTTTGAAAAAATAAACAAAATTGACAAACTACTGGATACACTGAAAAAGAAAAAGAGAAAACTTTCATAACCAGAATCAGAAATGAAAGAGGAGAAGTTACAAGAGATACCACAGAAATCTAAAGCATCAGAACAGACTACTATGAACAACTCTATGCCAATCAAGTGGACAACCTTGAGGACATGGACATATTTTTAGAAAAATACGGTCTACCAAGACTGAACCTGAAAGAACAATCGCAAGCAAGGAAATTGAAGAGGATATGAAATGTTTCTTTAAAAATAATATACCTAGGATCAGTTGGCTTTTCTAATTAGTTTTACCAAAACTTCAGAGAAGAACTGATACCTAATCTTCTCAAACTCTTCCAAAATATTGAAGAATAGGAAATACCCCCAAATACTTTCTATGAGGTTAACATCATACTGATAGGAAAAATTGATAGAGATGTCACCAAGAAAAAATTGCAGACCAATATCTCTAATGAACATGAATGTAAAAATTCTCAATGAAATATTAGCAAACTGAATCCAACAATGTATCAAAAGGATTGCCCATCATGTCCAAGTGGGATTTGTCCCAGGGATGCAAGGTTGGATCAACATACATAAATCTATTAATGTCATACACAATATCAACAAGAGCAAGGAGAAAAACCACATAATCATATCAATAGTTGTAGAGAAATCTTTTGACAAGCTCCAACACCCATTTGTGATAAAAAAAAAAAACCTGCATAAAATGGGATATAAAGTATATTACATCTCAATATAATAAAGGCTATATATGATAAATCTACAGACAACATCACAGTCAACTGAGAAAAATTGAAAACACTTCTCTAAGGTTAAGAACAAGGCAAGGCTGTCCACGCTCACTACTGCTATTTAGCATCATACTTGAGGTATTAGCCAGAGCAATTAGGTAAGAAGAAATAAAAAGCATCCAAATTGGAAGGGAGAAAGTAAAACTATCACTATTTGCAGGTAACATGATTATTTATATTAAAAACTCTAAAAACTATGTCAAAAAACTACCGGAAGTAATTAACAAATACAACAAAGTGAGAGGCTACAAAAATCAATACTCAAAAAATTTATTGCATTTTTATACAGAAGCAGTACACAAGAATAAAGTAAAAATCAAGAAAACCATGCTGTTTAAAATAGAAAGAAAAAGAATCAAATATCTTGGAATACACTTAACAAAGGAGGTGAAAGAGCTATACAAAGAAAATTGCAAGTTCTTAAAAGAAATAGAGGCCGATACAAAGAGATGGAAAGACATCCCCTGCTTATGGCTAGGAAGAATACACATTGTTAAAATGGTTATCTTACCTAAAGCAATATAGAGATCGAATGAAATCTCCATCAAAATCCCATGGGCTTACTTCTAGAAAACAGAACAAAAAAATTAAAAATATGTATGGAACAACAAAAGACCCTGAACAGCCAAAGCAATTATGAGAAAAAGAATGAATCCAAAGGGATTAAACTCCCAGGCACTGAACTATACTACAAAGTAAGAGTGATCAAAACAGTATGGTACTGGAATAATAACAGAGACATAGATCAGCAGAGTAGAATTGATTCACCAGAAACTGACCTACTCACTTACAGTCAGTTAATCTACAGCAAAGGAGCCCAAAGCATACAATAGTGAAAGGAAAATCTCTTCAATGAATGGTGTTGGGAAAACTGGACAGCCACATGCAAAAGAATGAAGCTAGACCCTCTCTGACATTATTCACAAAAATTAACTCAAACTGGACTAGAGACTTGGATATAGGACCCGAAACCATAAAATTTTTGGAAGACAACTATGAAAGACATTTCATGGCATCTGCCTTAAAGAGGTCTTTGAGGGCTTAAGGGAATCTAGCCTCAAGGAAAACAAAAACAAAAATAAATAATTGGGAATACATCAAACTAAAGGGCTTCTTCACAGCAAAAGAAAACATCACCAAAAGAAAAAGACAAACTACTAACTGGGAGAAGGTATTCGTGTTCCATTTTTCTCACGAGGACTTAATATCCAACATATACAAAGAACTCCTAAAACTCAATAACAGCAAAACAGGCAATCCCATTGGAAAAAAAAAAATGGGAAAAGAATTGGAAAGACATTTTTCCAAAGAGGATACACAGATGGTCAACAGGCACATGAAAAGATGTTCCCATTTTCTGGATATCAGGAAAATGCAAATCAAAGCAATAATAAGATATCACCTTATACCTAAGAGACTGGCTAACATTTTTGCATAATATCCAAAAATCTGGAAACAACAAATGCTGACATGGATGTGGAAAAAAGGGAATGCTTTTACACTGCTGATGGGAGTGCAAATTGGTACGACCCCTATGTAAAACAGTATGGAGATTCCTCAAAAAGTTAAATTTGGAAAACCCATATGATCCCACCAGTATTTGTGAAAACACTAATTCACAGAGATTTGTGTACCCTCATGTTTATTGCAGCCCTATTCACAATAGCTAAGAACTGTAAACTACCTAAGTGCCCAATGTCAGATGAGTGGATAAAAAAGATTATTTAAATATATATGTATGTGTGTAAATATATATATACATATATATATATATATATATATATATAACAATGGAATAACTACATAGCCTTTAGAAGAGATGAAATTCTATCATTTGAATCAACATGGATGAATCTAGAGGGGGTTATGCTAAGTGAGATAAATCAAAAGAAGAAAGATAGATGCCTGATAACCTCACTCATAGGTGGAATGTGAGTAGACAAAACAAAACCAACCCTTGGACACTTGCAATAGAAATGAGGTTACCAATAGGGAATGGGACAGGGGTGGGGAGAAGCAAATGGTTGCGGAATCCACTGTCAGTGGTGTAATTTGGTGGAGGGCAGGGTTGTTGATATATATCTGAGGAATGGAGAAACCATATGCATATTAGTTTAACTTGTAAAACAAAGTTGCTGCAATAAAATTCTAAAAACAATGGCATGTTGAAATCTTATCCACAATGTTAGAGCATCTGGAAATGGCACTGTTGGGGGGTGATTAGATCATAATGGCGAGCTTTCTGAAATGGGATTAGCATTCTTATGAAAGAGACCTCAGCACAGTCCATCATCCCATCCATCATGTGAAGACACAGGGGAAAGATGGCCCTGTATAAACCAAGAAGTGGCTCTCGACATACACCGTATATGTGACTTTAACCAAAAATAAATTTCTGCTGTTCATAAGCCACCAGATCTATGGGATTTTGTCATAGCAACCCAGATGGACTAGGATACTTCCTCACCTCTTTGGGAACTCAGCATTCTCTTTTAAAAACGGAAAACAATGTTTGCTAGGATGTAGGGGAAGTCACTGGAAACCAGAGCCCATACTGGCAAAATGGAGTTCACACTTAGTGAAGAGGCATTGTGATGAGGAGTCTGAGACAATGTGTGAAAAGAACTTGGAGTACTGTTGTGTACATAGCAACAATATTGACCTTATTAAATGACACAATGTACACGAGGACAATATTTTTATAATACTCTTCATCTGGGCCTCCCTGCAAAGCCTGAAAGATGTGTAAGAGAGAAAACAGCACCAAAATGAATACCCTGAACAGTGTGGATGATTTCCCTGGCTTCACAGCTACCATTAACAGTTTCAACCTTACTGCCACCTTTTGGTCTGCTTTAGTCCACATGGAGCTCAGGCCCCAAACTAGAGACCTGGGGTTCACCATTCAACAGCCGCTTCTGAGAACTTCTGGGTGAACACGGACTGGACACAGAGGCGCCGGAGAACCGCTGAGGAACACAACAGAAGGGCTGCTGGGAGACGAAGAACAACACCGTACAAATGACTAATGAACACAGGAAACAAAGTTCAAGTTCATTTCTAATCAAAGAAATGCAATTTTAAAAGAACATCAGATAATCCTTTCATCAGTCAGGTTGGCAGATCTGGAAAGTGCTCAGTGAGGGCTGGAGTGTGGCTCTGACCTTCGAGGGGAGAAGCGTGGAGGAGGCAACAAACCAGCTCAGCCTTCACAACTGGGGCACGTCCATCCAGTGCCTGGACAAGGGACCAGTGCCCAGATCCAGCTGTTCCACTGCCAGGAGTGAGTCCTAAGGAACAGAACAGGTTTCATGGTCTGGGGAAATATGGTGATGGTTACAAAATAGGATGCACAGGCATTATAAACCTGCCTTCTGTATAAAAGGGGGCAGGGAGGTGAGTGCATGAGGTGGGGGTGATGAGGGCATGTGTGTATAAATGACCAAAACAAACAAACAAACAAGCACATAAACGGTCTTAGTCCACCGGGGTTGTTTCTAATGACTTTCATTCTCCTTTTCCCTAATTTACATTTTTGTGCTGCCTGCCCATCCCATCCCCTAATTTGCATTTGACCTTTCTGATCAGAAGGAAGCTTTTCATAAAAAAGATTTTTAAACTAACTACATCAATGGTCTAAACTCTGACTCATAGCAAAATCATGTAACTTTTAACAAGACAGACCTCACCCCACCACTAAATCAGAATCTCTGGGGGTGGGGGTCCAGACACAGGTCTTTTTCTTAAAAGATCCCCTGGAGACTGCCAAGGGTAGCTGGATTTCACATCCACTGAACTATTTAGTCTCTGCCCTCAAGGTACTTACAGGAGGGTTTAGTGGTGATTAAATGTTGGGGGTTACCAAATTCTCTGTGATCCAAAAGTATTTTAATTCATTTCACAGGTGCTTTCCTAGGGCTTTGTCCTGATATAGCAGGAAATGGTCTCTGCCCAGATGGAAATTTCAGCCTTAGGTCATCTCTCAAAAAGCGTACACAATGCTTTACACACTTTCAGGGGGCCAGTGGACTTTTGGGGTTGTGCCCCATCTTGTACCTCTTACCCTTTCTTGTGGCATTGTGGTTTTCCCCTAGGGAAGCCAGCCCTCCTCCTTGCACGCAGCTTTTGAAGGAACAATCTGTACCAGCTTCCGGCCAAAAGGATGGCCAATCACATCTCTTCTGCTTTGGATTTGACTCTGGGTTCTAATAACATAGCTTTTCCTTTCAGCGGAGGACCTCCCCATCCTCTTCCAATGAGCTCCCATTGTTGACTTAGCCAGAGACAATTCTGTTGCTCGTAATTCTGGTATTTTGAGTATAACAAGGGGACCAAAGCTGATTATCCTTGGACCTCCCAGGGGTCTGTCAGTTCAGGCTGGTAATCCCAAGGATAGTAGGAGGCGTAAGGGTGGATGGGTAGCACCGTAGACCCCCCAAGATTACTGGTTCCCAGATTAGATATTTGCCTTCCCTATGGTGCCTCTAACAGGCTAATTCTTTCCCATGTGCTGATGCAGATGGGAAAGGACACTAGGAGTTGGAAATCATGGACTTGAGACTAGCTTGGGAGGGAGCGGGTGACTTTGAAGGAAACTTTGGGAGTTTAAAGCTACTTTTTCATAGCTTACATAGAGAGCTCTTTAGTTTGGGGACTAATAACAGAGGAGCCTAATCCCCCATACCATCCTTGGTGCTCCCGTGTGAGCCAAGGAGATCCATCTCATCTTCTGTGTCCTCCTTGGCTTTTAAACGTGGTGACCAGGCTGTGTGCATCTCCTCATCTCATGGGGTTGTTACCAGGCTCAGTGAGGTATCTGAGTAAAGAGAAGAGCCTCACAGAACGAAGGGATGCTTCTTGACCTCCTTAGTTGTCACAGGGCAGTCACAGGGACAGAGTGGGCCACAGGGGTGTTCTTCACTGAGGTTTATTCCCAAGAAGCATGCCTGGGCAAGCACTGTGTTGGGGCACATAGGGACTAAAAGGTGAGTGTGCAAGAGGGTCACTACTGAGGAAGAGGCTTCCCTGAGACCTGCGACCTCGCTCCTGTCCCTCCTGCAGGTGAGTTAAAGTCCATCCCATTCCAGGACTCGGCAAAGGACAAGGATTTTGCAAGCCCAGCCCTTTCTTGGCGAGTAAAAGCAGGTGGCAAAAGCAAAAGGCTGAATGCTGGGGAGTTCCTGGAGCAGCCAACGGGAGCTCCAAATAAGTCTCTTTTTGCTCTTTCTCTTCTCTGAAGTAGGAACAGGAGAGGGTCTCAGCTGCCATTGGGAAGGCAGAGGCCAGGAGAGTGCCAGGCTGGTTCTCCTGGAAACTTGATCTGTCCAAGGCAGTCTGTCCTGCTTCCAGCAATGAGTTGAAACAATAAAATAGTCTCAGTAAGTGCTTCTGCCCCAATCATTGTGTGAGTCAGGTGACCTAGCCTGAATTTGAACCCCTGCTCTGGCTTTAACCATTTCTTTTCCTCTCTGGATATCTTCAGTTTAACTAGTAACACCTCCAGGCCTCCAGCAGTAATGGGGACCTTGCTTTCCGGTGGCTCCAGCTGCACCGCTGACACACAAATACTGCCTGTGTCTTCTCAAGCATTTTTCTGGGCACGCCCTGGTGGAGCAGCAGTTTGATCAGCTGCCTTCGGCCAGAGCAATCCACATACATCCCAAGGATCCCTGTTCCCATCCCGGGGCTGGGGGTACAATCATGATGAACAACTAAATAAAATAAATAAAGTGCTTCCTTCTCCTCTCTCTTCCTGTCTGTCTGTCTGCCTGCCTACTCTCCTTCATTCCTGCCTGCACCTTTCCTTTAAAAAAATAAAATGAAATAAACATTCCTGAAGAAGCAGGCACTGTGGCCCGAGTCAGGCCCAGATCTCTGGGCTCAACTGAAAAGTAGCAGAAGCAGACATCTGACTCCTCTGGGGTCCTGCCAGTACTTCCCAACCAGGCCCTGCCAGGGACACAGGCTCTCAGTGTTCCTGTCCCAAGTTCCTATGTTCTCGCTCCTCATTCCTGGCAAGACCTACTTTAGGAGGAATTCTGATAAACCTGGTCATATGATTGAATCGATAACTCATAACTCATGACAGCTAAAGTGCTGTGTCCCTTTTTGGTGGTGTTTGCTTTTCAACAGCAGTCAGACCTTAAATCGGACAAAGGGAAGCTCTGATGGTGCATATCAGTTATTAGTGAATGTGACAAAAGATTTTTGAGGAGAGATGAATTTAGTTCTTTTATGTGTATCTCAGTACATCCTGTAGTAACAAGCAAGGTAATCAGGCCCACACTCCATGCCTGTCTCCTCATTTGCAAAACCAGCTTTAAGCAGCTGTGTGCTCAGACCTCTCCAATAACACGGCCCACACAATGACCAGAGCAGAAACACTGTGATGTTTTTTTTCTTCAACTTACTCCCGGAAGCAGGACAGACTGCCATCAGACAGATCACAGCCCCAGGAGAACCAGCCTGGCGCTCCCCTGACTGCTGCCTTCCCAGCAGCAGCCGAGACCCCTCCACCCCCATTCCCAGTAAGACAGGAAGGTGCAGATGGTCTTTAGGATGAAGCTGGATAGCTGAACTCTGTGGAGGCGGCAGCCCCAAGTGTCCCCATCAGGCTACAGAGCTTTCATGCGAGGTCTTTGCAGTGTCCTGTGGAAATCCCACAACTCATCCTTCTGCCTTGCAGAAAGCCAGTCTGAAAGAGGGAATGTGATTGGTTTGGGCTGATTCGGTCTTAGTGAGCACTAGAAGAAGCTCTTAATGAACATGACATCATTTTCTCTCTTCTGGAAAAGACTGTTTTTATAAAAGATATGCTTATTATCAAACAGCTGCTAAAGAAGACAGCAGGCATCACTGATAGGCATACCAGAGACAAGCCCCCAGTCCTCGGCTGGAGTGGGTGGTCCTTGTCCTTTCAGAACCCCATCAAGCATGCACCCAGGGGTCCTTCTGATTTGCTACCAACAGGAACCATCCAGAAGTGCAGGAATGGGGCACCCCTCACCCACCAGAAAGAGGCAGACAGAAGTCAGTGCCCCATCTCATGCAGGCAAATGTTGGGTGTCTCCTGCACTTGTGTTATAGGGCTCCCAAAGGGAGGGAACCCCAGCTGCCTGCAGGTGACCCCAGCTCATTTGTGCACCCATTTTTTTGCTTTTCCCTTCTCACTCTCCTGATTTCTGCTTCCAGGCATTGCCTCCCAAATAAACTCCCTATACACACATCCTTGTCTCAGGATATACTTTCAGAAGCAGGCGAACCTGAAAAAAAACAACTGAGTGACCGTCTCTTTGCCTATCTACCCAATAAAAAACTCATACAGTTTTGCATAAAGGGGATCATACTACACGTGTGTTCTAAAACTTGCGATTTCTTATTATTCACCAGAATCATCATTTCATGCTTTTAAATGAAAGCCTGAACATAGTTTTTAATGTCTGTACCATATGCTGGGCAGGCTGGCTTGTCATTTAGTTCATTGTGGATATCTAGATGGTGTCCGATTGTGCTGTGACGAAAGTGCTCGTGAACATATATCTCTGCAAGGGTGTAGGGTGTCCTCCTTTGAAAAATAATCTGAGATGTGTGAATGCTTTAATGTCCCCTAAGTCTTTACTATGTGCTTCATCATTTATTCGGGAATATTAATAGAAGCCAATAATAATCGGAATTGTTTACGGTATTTAAAAAATTCTCTCTCTCCTCTTTTCAAAATCAGGACATTTGCCCATCTTCATTCTGGCACTTCTTTCATTCTCTGTAATTTCCTCTAAGGCAATGATTATATCTGCAAGTTCCTCTAGGTTTCATTTGTCTAGGCAGAGGGGTGACCTCATTGTAGGTGACTCAATGCCTTCTTCCTATCACAGATCGCTGACTTCTATTTCCTCCTTTCCATGTGCTCGGTTCCAGCATATGCAGTGAAGTCACCTGTGTCCTGCTCTGCCTGCCCTCACTGGTGCACACACTCAGTCCCAGGCAGATTCCTTCTTCTCCTTCCTTAGACTTTGAAAGGCCTGTTGTCTTTCCCGGTCTCCCCAGGTTTTGTTCACTCAGTCTGTTCTTGCAGCTCCCTCCCATGACTCTTCCAGACTCATCTTGGGTTGTGTATTCCTTGTTGCCTCCTTTGCGTGTGCACTTTCCAACCCCGGCTCGCTGAAAAGCTTCAAGTTCAGCCTCAGAAGACCCTCTAAAATGGCCCCTTTCCTTGCCAGCAGTATTTGCAACTCTAGGAATTTCAGAGGTTATTGGCTCCTGCAGTGCCTTCTCTTACTGGTGGAAATTTGTGCCACACACCTGGTCTCGCTACCCTCAGAGCCAGCCTGAAGTCAGCTGAATGTAACCTTTCTCCACTCAACAGACCAGGAACCAGTAACACCCAGATATTTTAGCACCACCCCAAAGTCACCAGCAAGTCAGTGGGCTGGCCCTCAACCCTCCAACTTCTTCGCCTGAGTATAGCTCCCCTTGCCCACACTGGCTGACAGAGGGGCTGGGACCCCTACCAAGTAAGGTTGGGGCAACCAAACTTATATCTGGGGCCACTATCCTGGAGCTCGCATCTATAGTGCCCTCTCCTTTCTCTCAGGGAGAGAAATTCTCTCTACCTGGAGATCTTGTCCAGAATTCCATCTCCCCACCACTCCCACCCCTTTAAGCAGGTAAAGTCAGTGACATCTCCTCTAAAGTGCACAGCCAAGATGCCTTCACCTGGTTTCAAAGAATCCTTTGCCCAGGCAGGAGGGACCCTGCGTTTGCACACGAATATGCAGAGGAACCAGTCTTTTCCTCCTCCATCTATGTCTGTCTGTCCCTGTCTTTGACTCACACACAAGTGTGCACATACACTCCAGAGTTCTCTAGGTTTTTTCTTTTCCAGCATCTCTGTCTGTCACACACACACACACACACACACACACACACACACACACACACAGAGGCACACGCACACACACTGGCTCTGGAAAGCCACAGGTGATTGACAACCCAACCCCTTTGCTTTCCTTTGGCTCGCTGATCCTGTCAGTACCCCACTCACCCACAGCCCACGGTCACTCACCCTCCATGCTGCCCTCTCCCGCCCGCTCCCGGACAGTCTCCGAAGCAGCGTGGTCCCTCCGGGCGGGAAGGGGTAAAGAAGCGGTCTCGGCGTGCACAGTCGCCCAGCCAGCACCCCTGCCTCTGCTCACCGCTGTAGGAGCCCGTGGCCCCTCGGAGGCGGGCGGGTGCGGGGTGGGGCGTGCACTCGCAGGCTCGGGCCCTTCGCTGGGTCTCGCTCCCCTGGAGGCCCGGAGTTCGCAGGCCAGCCGCGGGGTCTGCAGGCTCCAGCGCAGCACTGCTGCCCGCAGCCCGCCGCCTGGCTGCCCGGGGCTGGGGAGGGAGGGGACTCATCCCGCGCGGTCGCTATGGCACCTGGCACGCGTGTGCCCTCCGCAGCGCCCCCTGCCCGCCACATCCCGCAAAGCGAGGGCGTCCGGCACCCACCCCGCTGTTGCGGTTCTGTTGGCAGGAACCCAGTAAGTACCTCTCCAAAGCAGAGAACAAACTCCATCGCCCACTGTGGCTCTGGCAGGGCTTCCTATAATTCTACACCTCACATCCTAGCACATGTTCCCACTCTTTGCTCCACCCTGTCTGAGAAGGGGATGAGAGGCAGCTGTGAAATACAGAGAAGGGCCAAAGTAGGGACAGGGGGACAGGGGGCGCCGCCCCATCAGCTGTGAGCTCTGCAAGGAGATTGGGGACAATGTGTCCAGTCCAGGACTAACGACTCTGGAATTAGCCAGCACAAACGCTAACCAGATGTTTCCCCTTGGAGGAGTTTCTTACCTGCACCGGAGCTTCAGTTTCTGCGTTTGTAAAATGGTTTTGAGGGGAATAAAGGACATCATCGTGTCAGAGTTACTGCTCAGCGCATAGTAGATGCTCAACAAATGGTCCCTGGAGCTGGAGCACATATAAAGCGCTCCATAAATGGTAGCTGTGCAGATCTCTTTTTTTAGGGAAAGGTGCAGGCAAGAATGAGGGTGAGTAGGCAGGCCGGCAGGAAGAGAGGAGGAACTATTTAATTTATTCTATTTAGTTGTTCATCTTGGCTGTTTCCCTGGGGCCTGGGTCTTGAACCCAAGACCTTGAGATGTATATGGACTGTGCCAGGTGAACTAAACTACTAGGCCATCATGTTCATATCATTATTATCTTCCTCCCTGTGGCAGTGCTCCTAGTTTTTGAAGTCCCTCTGATAGTCAAGACCCAGAATTGAGATATAGTTCATACCAAGTGCTCTGGACTAATGCAGAGTTCTGGGTAGCCGAGCACTGCCACTTACTGCATGTGTGACTTGAGGAAACATAACTTCTTTGTGCCTCAATTTTCCCTCATCTACAAAATAGGTATAATATCTACTTTATAGTAAAGCACTTACAATAATGACTCAATAAATATCAGTTATATTTACTTGGACACTAGGCTTTGAATTATTCACTCTCCCCTTTTCACATTTTTCTCCTGTCTTTTTTTCTTTTTCCCTGTCTTTCTCCAGAAGCAACGTCATTCTGTGCATTAATTTAAACTCGCAGTCAATCCTCCCACCCCCGTTTTTATTGGAACGATTTTGAATGAGTCTCTTTCTTCTTTCTCCCCCTTCTTCACATCAGAATCCTCGTACAGTGCCCAAGCTCATGTGGCACCATATAAAACACACTCTATGCCCAGCCTTTGAGGGACAGGCAGGGCAGTGCCATGGAGAGAATTCATAGTATAAATCCTGTCTCCACCATTTCTTAATCTGTGTGACCCATGGCAAGGCATTAAGTCTCTGACCTTATCTTCTCATCTGTAAAACAGGATTTACAATCTTCTCAAAAATGGAGCTCCTGATCCACAAGGTTGTGGTAGAAGTCAGACGGCTAGATTCGGTAAACACCTTCCATACCGATGAAATAAATGCCTCTGCTCACCCCCCTCCCTACCCGAAAGGAGCCCCAGGAAACCTGCTGCAACAGAATGCTCTATTTCAGATTACACCTTCCTTCCAGGTTACATCACTGCAGGAACAGGGTACTTCTTAGCCCCGAACCTCCGATGCAAAGCCATTCAGTGAAGCAAGGTGAAGCAAGGCACCGTGGCTTCTCTGTGACGGGTGAAGCCACTGAGGTTAATGCCTTACCAAGTATTGCACAGCCAGGCAGTGGAAGAAAGGGGTGGAACCTTCTTCTGAAGTCCATGAGCACTGGCTCTGCTGCTTTTTCTCACACACACACACACACACACACACACACACACACACACACGGGCATGCGCGCCTGTCCTCAAAGTTCTTGGTCCTCTGGGAGCATCTGAGACACTCTAGATGTGACAGCCAGGGCACAGAGCAATCCCTGTGCATCTCGAGGAGCCCACTACTTCCTTGCTCTTCAGGGAACCCACTCTGCCTATCATGACTGAGTCTTTGCCTGGTCCCTCAGCCTCAGGACAGCTGCTCCACATCCCACCCCACTCCCAGCAGCTCATGTGGGGAGGGCTAGGGAGTCTTCATAGGAAGTTCACCACCCTTGAAATCCATTTCTATCTGAAAACCTGAAAGCCAGGAGGCGACAGGATGGCAGTGGGGTTGAAAAGGCCCTCGAAGGGAGGAGAGCCTCCTGTGCCAACTGGAATTGATGGGGATGCCTGCTTGGAGATGGGTCCAAAGGGAGTGGGGGATAAGGCCCAGGGGATTATAGAATCAAGTTTGGGGAAGGGGGAGTGGAGAGGTCAAAGGGGATGGCAGCATGACTGAAGGACTACCTTCCTCCTTTAAGGGCCCTGGCCTCCTGTTTGGTCACAGGCCCTCAGTGGTGGATGGAGTGCACCACACCTGTGCTAACCTCTCACGTGAGCTCCTTCTCTAAGCAAAGTGGGAGGTGTGCTCTGAGAAGCCTGAGAGAGTTGGTAGGTGCCTGAGAGAAGGGCTGGCAAAAAGCCAGAGTGCCCTGTGGGATACCTCCTGGGTGGGAAAGCCAAGTATCTCCTATGGGAGACCCCATCTCTCTCCCTGGCTGGAAATGCACACAGGCCTTTGGGGCAATGAAGCCTCCTGGCATAGCCACCATTTTGAAAAGTCTCCGATTCTTCAGGAAAGCAGAAAGGGGCCTCAGCCCTGGGGCAATAGGCCCCATGGAAAACAGACCCAGGCACACGGCAGCATCTGTGTGTGACACTGGGGTGTGGGGGGAGGGACTTTATCCTTGCAAAATGAAGCCATGGGAGCTGCAGAGAGACTGAGTTCTGGGCAGGTTAGAGGGCCCTTCCTGGGGAGCCAGGAGATAACCCTCCCTCTCTCCAGTCAGCTTCTGAGGAGTACTTCCTTCAAAATGCTTTCAAATGCTTGTTGGTGAGCTCCCTTCAAGGAAGAAGGTCAGAGTTGTTATCTGCTCCCTGGCTGTGCTGTGGGGTGGAGTCTGCCGTTAAACCCCTCTCATGCTGTTCAATGTTGTTTTCTCAAAATGTTGATGAGACAAAAGAAGTCTTGACCAGTACTGAAGGAAGCAAATGATTACAGAACTGCCGTGTTTTCATTGTAACTGCTTTTCACCTACTCTGCTGGTTCTTTGCTTTCCCTCAAACTTTGGTGGCTTTTGTTCTTTAACAGAAACAGAGCAGATCATAAGCTTGGTCCCAGGAATATTACACCCTTCCAAGGGTCTCTGGTGGGAAATACTACCCAAACCCTGGAGCTGAGGCTTGTGTACATGAGACACTGTGTAATGGTTTGCCCATGCCCATGAGAATGTACCTTTGTGGAACCATGAAGGGCACAGATGCTGAGAAGGTATGTGTTAACTTGTGTACTTATGTTCAATAGAAAAAAATGTGAACCCAGAGTCAGGTCCAACCTTTCCACTTCATCTGTGGAAGTCCCTTCACAATCATGTGAGGGAATGGAATACAATCACAGGGAGAGGGCAGTGCTTAACCAAAAGCAACGTTGTCATCCTGGTGGGATTTCAGGGACAAGGAAGGCTAGTAAGTGGGATGAGAGGCTGCTCGTGTACTCTGAGGTCACATATACTGGCTACCAGGCATTCCTCTTAAATCCCCGGTCACAATACCATGGCTGGTGAGGGCTGAGAAGACTAAAGTGAGGAAAACTTCCTACAGATTGTCAGTCCTTAGGAAGCAAACTTTCCTAGTGGGATACAAAGGCCCTGAGGCACACTTGGGATGCTGGAGGAATAGTGGGAAGCCAACGCCTGGAGTGCAGGGAGCAGAGAAATTACAGAGGAAAGACGACATCAGGTCTTGAAGATCATTGTAAGGACATGGCTCTTATTTGAAAGTGCATTGAAGGACTTGAGGTAGACAAGTGTCTTAGGATTTAAAAGGATCTTCCAGGTTCAGAGATCCAGCACCCCGTCTTGCACAACTCCAGAGACCCATTCACATAGTTTTCTATGTAACTGGTGACAACTGGGAAGACTGAGTTGTGAACGACACCCTCTGGGCAGGATCTACCCTCCAAGACATGGTAACTTAAATGCTTCTCCTCTACAGGAACAAGGGTGCCTGGATCCCTTGGCTGGTAGGAATTTGAATGTGCACACAGAATAGCACGAGCCTCTGTCAGCTGTCCTCAGAGGCCTGAGAGGGAGCTTCAAAGCCTCCTGAACTGTGAAGATGGGGTGAGTGGTGAGCTGTCCATCTTCCCACCCGATGGACTGAATCTCCTGTCCTCAGCCAGATGTGCTCCGGGAATGCATGACAAGCAGCTCTACATTGGCCTGAGGGAGGCAGGTTCAAGTCAGGGAGCTAAAGGCTGTGCCCACACAAGGGTGGGCATGAGCAGATGGAAAAGTAAGCAAGCAGGTGTGCAAAATGGGCATAATGCTTTTCACCAAGGACTACGTACCCACATCATCTGCGGTGAACCCTGTGGCATCAGTGAAGGTGGCTGTTATCACTGTCATAAATGAGGACAGTAAGGTTCAGAAAGGCCACCTCACAGGAATGATGGGAGAACAGGTGGCTGGAGAAAGTGATCACTTTTGTCTAGGCCGGCTTCCCAGTTCACACCCTATCTCTGCTCCTTCCTAGCCACATGCACCGGGCAACAGTTTGCAAGTTTCCTCTTCTTCATAGAGTGGGCACCTCTAGATGGTGATAAAGAGAAAACACAGGACCCACCAGGTTCCTGCCCAGTGTCCATCAACTGTAGGAGCTTAACGAGTATATCTGCTTGGACCTAAAGCAGCTGGACTTGTGACCCTTTTCTGAGGTTTGAGTCCTGCCCACGTGGCCCTGATCACACATTCAGAGCCGGGCCTGGCTGCTCCTGGCCTGGCCATGCACCGCCCTGCTACCCAGAGCCACGCCTGCTACAGGGCCCGCCCTTCCCTGCCTTGGCACGTCTTCCAGGCCTCTGGTCAGGCTTTCCGGGGTATCTGCCAGCGTCCACCCCCCACGCCCCACCCCCCACCCCGCTACAAGCACCCGCCTTCCAGGAACTGTTCCCTGCTCCTTAGGGCTGGTATTCTGAGAAGGAACAGACACATTTTATGTAAAGAACAGCTCTAAGCAGGACTCTAAGGCCAACATGGTATTTTAGGAAGATTAGCAATCAAAGTCCTCTGTATGTGCTAAGTTGTACAAACACAAACCTTTATATTACACACCTGAAATGAACATTACAGCACAACTAAACAAAAACAAAAAACCTGCTAACCCCACCAGCTTGCTCTCTACATTAACAAGACTTTGTTATTCCAGCTTTTTCTTCAGCATAGCAGCACTTTTCCAAGAAACTCTGGCCCAGGAAGTAAAAGTTCTAAATCCCTGTATTCATTCTGGGAGCTTCCTGTAAAACTCTTAAAGGAACATCAAAATGCAGATGCCAGTCAGACTGCAGGGACAGACCTCTTCCCATCAGCCCCTTCAAGGTACAGACAGGAACTGGGGCCTTTGGGGGTGGGGGGAGGGATTTGGGTTGTGACAGGGATGAAGTGCTTAAGCACTGCCTTATACCTGCTAAGCTCTATATGTACGTGTTAAATAAAAACCACAGTCAGCTTTAACCTGGGACGCAGAAGCAGTTTCCAACTTGCATCAGCACGCCTGGCAGGCTGGTTAAAACCCAGTGCTGGGCCCCAGGCTGAGTGTGTTGGATCCGTGAGCGAGGGTAGGGCTGAGGAGTGCAGGCCGCAGCAGCTCACTGGTGTAGAGACCCCTCTTGGAGAAACACAGGCCCTGAGGAATGAATTGCTCAGGGTGTCAGTAAGGACACATTTGGGGCTGGCAGATCCCTGCCGTCTCCACCTGGTGTGGGGGTCTCCCTGAGCCGGACTGAGGGCATCGTGGGTTCTGGCCGGCTACGTGCTGGCCCGCCTGTGAAAATCAACCTCGAGCTTTCAACTAGGAGGCAGGCCCCACCTTCTCAGGTGGACGGGTTGACGTCCAGACTCTGAGGGTCTGTGTGGTGAGGACTCAAACACCAACCAGGCAGGTGAAACCAACACATTTTTTATTGCAGACGGAAGCTAAGAGCTCACTCACACCGTGGGTTCTGATTCAGGGGCCTCTCTGACTGCTCAGAGAGGTGAGGACGAACTCCAAGGGCAGAGTGGAAAACAGTTTCCAGAAGCAACCCCTTCAAAGAGCCTGCGGGGAGGCCTGGGGGAGCAGGTGGCTTGGCATGCAGAGCGGATCCAGAAAGGCAGAGTCCAGGGGCCAGGCCCACCCAACCCTCATCTCCTGAGGACCCAGGGGAACTCTCAAGAGATCGCAGAGGCCTGGGGTCTCAGCCAGTGAGGGGGCTGGCTGTGGGGGTTGGGGTGAGTACAGATACCACTGCCAGGGCTGAGCTGAGAGAACCTTCACCCTCCACTCCGAGGACAATCCCCAGGTCACCCCTAGGCCTTTGAGTCTCAGACTGTATATTGCTTGTGAAAGTTGTTGGGGCTCTTATAAAAATGCAGGTTCTGATTCCAGTAGGTCTGGGCGGGGCCTGGGACTCTGCATTTCAAATAAGCTTCTGTGACTGCCCGCACTGTGAGTTGCAAGACTGATCATATGGTGCTTTTGTGTGTATCAGGAGAGCACACCCCTTCCTCCACATGGAGAAACCCCACTCCAGGACACAGGGTGGATGGGTCCAGGCCCGCTGCACTGAACTGCAGCCCCTTTTTATCCCCAGTGTCCACAGCTGAATCCAGAAGCCCTGAGAAGACCTTGTCTTACACTGAAAACTTTTTCCAAGAGCTTGTCCAACCAAGCCTTGGGAGGTGAGAACATGAACAGGCATCTTTTGTGACACTGAGCTTTCAGGTACAGGCCAACCATGACCCAACCTGTCAGTTCCTTACCAAGAGCCAGGAGGCCGGGCAGGGGCAGGCCCAGGGCTAGGGAGAGGAAGGGGATGGAAGTATTCTCAGAATGGTTAGTGTACTGAGTCAAGGTCTGAGCTCTGAATAGTCTAAGCCTAGGAGCGGAAGCTTAGCGACCAGTCCACATTGAATACCTGGCTTAGCCCAGCTTCTAGGGCCTCAGACATCTCCCTCAGACCCAGACAAAGGTCCAGACCAGGTGGGCACTGGGCTCTGAGTCTGCTTGTTCCGCAGATTGAGAAGGTGGGAGGTAGAAACCAGATGGAGCAAGAGTTCAGGGTATTCCCCAAACCACAGGTGTTGTCAGGAAGCAAGAGCCCCAGGCCCTCTCCTGGTGGGTGAACCAATTGTTCCTGTTTGGTAGGCACTGTTCCCCAGTTAGCACTGGAAGCCCTATGTCCCAGGAAAACCCTCAGTCCTGGACAAAGAGGGCTGGTTGGTCACCCTCCTGTCAGGCCACACTGGAGGCTCCAGGCTGAGAGCATAGCAATGACTAGGTCATTAGAGCTTTGGGTGGTAGACAGTCACAAATCCAATGGTTCATAGTGCTTTCTGCCCCCAAGGGAGTCAGTGACAAAGCTGTCAGGCAGAGGGAGACTGCGGTGAGAGTGGCCCAGATGACGGGCATAAATGGCTCTGCTTCTCTCCAGGTTTTCTCTCATGTGGCTCAAGAAGTGATGCCAGGCACACCTGGTCCCCGCTGAGGGGGCGATGGAGCACTCAGAACTTCTCGTCCCACTGATTTTTTAATCAAGAAGCACAGTCCGACCTGATTTGCTCCCCAGTTTCCTGGCCTGGTGGGTCCAGTTCCGACACATCGTTCTCAGCGCTGTGCAGCACCAGGCCACTCTCAGCAGCTCACCCATGACTTCCAGTTCAGGCTCCTGCTCATCCAGGGACCCACAGAGCAGAGAAGAGGCCCCGTGAAGGCTGTCATCGGTTGGCTCTCAGGAAGCAGTAGAGAGATGGAGGCTGACTTCTATTCCGCTCAGGGCAGCATCTGGCTCTCAGCACCGGAATCAAGGCCTCAGCCCCACAGGGGTCCTGAGCATGCGTGATGTTGCTCACCCCCGGGCTTGGAAAGTGTCTGATGGTGTGATGGTAACGTGGAGGCATGTACTGCCTAAACAGCTCCAAGGAGTCCAGAGGCCCCCAGCCACCACGCCTTCTCCCAAATAACAAGGCTCAGAGAGAGCAGGATCAGCCCAAGTCTGCACAGAAGCTGTGAGTGCTGAGTCCAGGCTCCAGCCCGCACCTCGCATCCTCGCTGGCCTTCCGGGGCCCCTACAGCTCTAAGCTACCTATCCCGAACCTGCTGCACCCCTCCCGCCACGCGCTGTTTGGCCCACCTGACCCCAGCCCCCCGAGCCTGGTCTTCCATGGGCCTGTGGGACTCCTTCCCCTTAGCGGGCCAGGCCGGTGCCTCTGTCCCTTGCTGGGTGGGCATGAGGAGGGAGGTCTAAGATGGGGGGGCCTGTGCGCCCTCCGGAGACATGAGCATGTCAAACTTGATAAGCGGTGGGGCGATGACGCGCACTTCAGCATTCAGCGGGTTGAAGCGGAGATTAACAGTGCGCAAGGCAGGCATGATGGCCAGTTTCTCCACAGGCACATCTGTTGGGGAGAGAAAACAGGTTAGGGGAGCCGGGGAGTCAAGAAGGCGGGGAAGAAGGATGACGGGACAGGAAGATGTCAACACTCGTCTGCCTGGGAGGCCAGAGCTCTCCGTCACCCACTGCACGTGGGCCCAGCTCCCTGCACCTGGCCCTGAGTGACGGGCCCTGGAGCTCACTAGGGCACTACAATCACAGGCAAGAATGCCTCTGAAAAATTTTAAAGTGATCTATGCACAGGGTTATCATTTACCCCAGCAATTCCACTCCTGGGTAAAACTGAGAGAACTGCAAACAGGTACTCAAACAAATTTTTGTGAAGAGATGTTTCCAGCACACTATTCATGATAGCCAAATGCCCATCAATGGATGAACGGATAAACAAAGTGTGGGACAGTCAAATAATGGAATATTACTCAGCCATGAAAAGGGATGAAGTGAGCCTACACTATGAATGACCCATTAGGCTGAGTAAAAGAAATCAGACAGAGAAGGTCACCCACTGTATGATTCTGTTTACATAAAATTTCAGGACAGGCAAATCCATAGAGATCAATGGTTGCCAGGGGCTAGGGGAGAGAGGGTTACAGAGTGACTGCTTAATGGGTACAGCATCTCCTGTGGGCTAATGAAAGGATTTTGGAACTAGATAGAAGTGATGGTTGCAAAAAAAATTGTGACTGTACTGAATATTACTGAACTGTACTTTTTAAATGGCTAATTTTATGTTATATGAATTTTACCTCAATTTTTAAATAAGATCAGAACAAGGCAGCAGCTATATTAACACTTAATAGCACTTTACAGTTCCTCCCACCTAACCATTAGGATCACTCAGTCTTTATTTAAAGGCACAGGTGGGCCAGGTAACAGCTGTGTGTCTAAAGCACAAAACTTGAAGTCAGAGTAAGAGCAGTATTCTAGTGTATACTTCACCGGTTTGTTTCAAGGTCTGCGAGAGAATGTATGTATTCCCCACAGTGTTCAATGAATACTGGATAGTATTGGTAAGTGAAACTGAGGTTCGGAGAAGTGAAGTAGCTTGCCTAAGGCCACAGCTCCTAATTAACTAAGCCCAGATTGGCATCTATTCTCGAAAAGACTGCAGGAGTTCAGAGGCAGGAATGGTCAGGCTGGGTGACTGAGTTAAGACTTGAAGGATGTAGGTGTACAGGATTTGAATGCAGGGTGGGAAGTCTATGGTTGAAGAGAAGAAGGGACAAAAGAATTGGGGCAGGATGTCAGAGAGACTGGTGTTGGGAGGGACTGGCAGGTCGTCTCGATGGCATCTAGAAGCTTCCCAGTGCAGATCCTGAAGGCCCAGCACAAAGGTCAGTTTGGAACAACAGACTGAGGGATGTTCCACCCAGGCGCGTGGGACAACTGGATCTGGTTTTGTTCCCTACTGTGGACCACCATCTGGGGGAGGCTGCATATGGTAGTTCAGAGACCAGTCCTTTACCATCTGGGTATAAATCTCAGCTCTGCCATTTTCTAGCTATTATCCCGGGGTGAATTAATCAAGCCTTCTATGACTCAGGTTCCTCATCTGTGAAATCAGGGTAATAATAGCTCCTATCCAATGGGACTGTTGTAAGACCAGAGGAGTCAATATAAAGCACTCAGAACAGCAGCCGGACACACAGCAGGCAGTTTCTAACCAGGAGCCAAACTTGTGACAGACAGGCCTGGGGACTAAGCTGCCCTAGACACAAGCCCTGTGTAAGCAGAAACTCTGGCTGCGTTCACTCTGCCCTGACCCAACTCTGTGGGTAGTCCAGATCCCTCCTGGCCACCCTCCAGCCCAGTCCAGGACAGGGCCAGGGCCTTCCTGCTCTGTCCTGCATAAGGAGAACGGTACCTGTCACGGAAATGGCAGCACCCTGACTGCTCCTAGCTGTGTGCACTGGGCAGGGTTGAGGGCTTTTTGCTTCTGTGGTTGTTTTGTTTTTAATATTGGACCCACTGACACATGTTATGCATATATTTCAAATTTAGGTAAATGGTATTAGACCATAAATTTCATTCTTCTCTTCCACTAAGTTCCACCGTTTTTTTGTTTTTGAGCTAGACTTACAGTAAAATGCTTCAAGTGCGAGCAGCCTTAGGGTTTGTTTACACACATGTATACACACATATGACTCACATCCAAATCAAGTCAAAACATTTCGAGATCTCTGATAGGGTTCCCTTGGGGCCCCTTTCCAGTTTACACCCTCTGATTTTTCTTGATGAGATTAATTTGGCCTGTTCCTAAACTTATTATAAATAGAGCCATTTTGTGTGTGTCTAGCTTTACACCATCAATTAAGAATTTTTTACTTGAGGTGTGCCCTGATGGAGTAGTGGTTTCGTCCACCACCTCCAGCTGAGCACAGTCCACATACATCCCAAAGATCCAGTTTGTGTCTGGGGGCCTGGGGTGGGGGTGGGGGTGAGGGGGACAACCAACATGAACAACTAAAGTAAAAGTTAAAAAAATACTATTTTGCTTAGAACATTTTGAATATTTTCTTGAGTTATTTTTTTTCCCTTTGTATTTGGAAATAATTTCAAATGACAAAAAACTGCAATAGTGAAAACAGTACAAAGAATACCATATACCCTTGACCAAGATTCACCCATGAACATTTTATGCTATTTGCTTTACTTGTGCACGTCTGCTCTCTCTGCACAGACACTTTTCTAAGTTATCTGAGAGTAATATGCACATATAGGGTCTTTTTCCATACCTTCTGTGTTCTTCTTAAGAACAGGGGCGTTCTCTCACACAGCCAGGTTCAGCAGCTGATTGCACACATTACATTGCTAAACACAGATCGACCCAAAACCATTTTGGGGCTTTATGGTTTGAGGGATTCAGGGTCTCTGTGTTGGTTAAGTCTGGTTGTTGATGATGGTTTTTAGTTTGCTGTGTTTTGAGTGCTTAGTGACTTCAGCTCTTTGTTTTTTAACCCCATAGTAGTTGAATGAGTTAAGTACTATTATGCTCATTTTGTTGTTGTCGTCCCTGCCCCCATGCCCCTGGCCTCACATCACAAACCCAGATTCTTGAGCTTTACATGGTCTTCACCTTAGCCATCTCAGCCACCTGAGCCACAAGGGTGCACCATATTATATTCATTGTATCAGTGACAGAAATTGAGTTCAGAGAAGTTAGGTAACTGGACCAAGGTCACAGCTAGGAAGTGCTGGTGCCAGGACATGAAGCCAGGCCAGCTAGCTGCTGATGCTCTTCATGTCACCTCCCAACACCCCAAGAGCCTGGCCTGCTCTCCCAACTGTGAGAACCTCCAAGGGCCCCCTTGGTGATATAAAACAGTCTTCTTCCAGGGGTCCATGGAACCCTGCAGGAGTATCTGACAAGACTGCTCACAGCCCTCTCGGCCACCCATCCAGGAACAGCTCTCTTCCACAGCCCAGGGACTCCACCTCCAAGGAAGCCAGGGCCGCAGGGCAAGAGTCACAATTCTCAGAGTCCCCTAAGTTCCCATGGCAGCCATTCCCTTGATGACTTGCCCTGAAAAAAAGAGTTTCCTGGAGATAGTCTCAGGTTGGTTCCAGAATATTCCATGCCTCCTTGTTCTGCTCTGGGTCATAGTACAGAGCACACCTGTCCCTTCTTGTCCTCAACACTGAAACACCAGCACCTTCTTCAGGCAAACACCTCCAGGTCTCTCACAGCCTGTGGGACTGGCTGAGGGAGGTGTTTGGGATGCTGGCCAGAGCCTGGGAGTCAGGAAGGTAAGACTGGCTTGCCCACTGCCTGACTGTGTAGCCTTAAGCAGGATCTCAGGCTCAGCCTTTTCACCTGCATAAGGGAGGTCTGCCCATTCGAAGCGATGACTATCTGCGGATGGCCCACATGGTGCTCCAGCAGCACCCACAATAAGGACAGAGTTCCCTGGTCCCAGTCTGGTTCTGCACCAAGCACGCCAGCCAGCCGAGCATGAACCTACAACCCCGAGGACAGATTTTGTTGAGAGACTCACTAAGGGATGCACTCAGGGATGAGTATGTCATATACTCACTGTTCAAGAGATGGAGGTTGAGGCTTAGAGCAACCCAATCACCCATCTTTTCACTTGCCACTGCAGCCACTGGTGCTGCCTCAGTTTCTCCAGAAGGGGTTGAACTCAGGGGTTACTAAGGACTTTTCTCCTTCTAGACCCCAGGACTCCTCCATCCCGTAGCCATTCTAGGCCTAGAAAGAGCCTGAGTTCTCACTGGCAAGTCTACCACCGAGTTAGCTTCTCCAGGGGTCACAGCACTCTTCAAACTGTCCTGCTGAAGGTCAGTGATGGTTTCCACAAGCACAGAGCAGGGACTCAGTGATTCTCTTTCCCCTCATTTAACTGCTCAAGACTTTTGAGCAGTCGGAGGAAGGAGCAGGGCCCTTGAGACCATGTCAAAGCTGGCAGAATCAAACCAGGGCAGCTGAGATACCTGCCCACGAAGTCAGCTGGGAGCTTCTGGCTAAAGCTAAAAAACCATTTATGCTCCCAGTATCCCCACAAGATGGGGAGATGGCCGAAGGGTGGAGCGGATACAATATGATCTGAGTTTGTGGATGGGGAAACTGAGACTTTGAGCAGTTAACTAAGCTTCTGAAGGCTGCATGGCACCTGAGCAGCTGGTGGTGACAAAACCAGGTCTCTGGGCTTTGGCATACCTGGAGAGTAGGAAGCTCAGATCTTCCCTCTCCCATGGGCCATATCCTCATCACACTCACAAGGGAGTTCATCTTCCTCAAGGCCAGTTCAAAGGTCACTTCCTCTGCCACTCCCCTTGGTCCCCATCCATATTCCCGTAACCTGTCGACCATCATTATTATGGCTGTAATGTAATCCCCAGTATTGGAGGGGACGCTTTGGCATTCCATTGTTTGACAATTAGGATGCTTCCAATTCTCACTATTAGAGACAATGAGAGGCTATGAATCCATGAGGAATTCTGGGGTTACTTCATCTCTTTCAGTCCATGATTTCAAATGAAGGCTGTGAAATTCTAGAATTGTTTTATGAATCCAGAACAATGTTCCTGGGTAGTTGTGGGGTTCCAATGGCCCCCAAGTATATGGTAGTGTTGATGGACTTCTCTTTGGGGACCTAGTATCCTGGGTGAGGACTGAAGTCACTCGGTGGCCTACGGCAGGGACCCACTGGGGTCAGACCCCACGAATGCTGGCCTAGATGAGGCACAGTCCACGGCACCTCGCTGTCATCCCCCAAGGCTGCCGCCAGTGGCTGCGTGCACTGTCTGACCTCCTCCCACTGCAGGCATCCTGGACTCCACTTATGTCTGCAGAAGTTTCACACGATCGACAGCAGCAGCATCAGTGGGCAGTATTCAGAGAAAATTACTTCTTCGAGGTCAATTTAACCTTAACACAGTAATAACTAGCACTACTGATGGACAAACTCAGTGTGACCAATTAGAGGCAAGATGATAAAAATGGTCATTCTGGAGCCCTATTCTTCATATGTTGGCATCCATGGTCTAAAAGGATGCTGAGAGGAGCAGGAGTATGGGCCCAGGGACATTCAAGGAGCACTGAAAGAGCTTCCAGCAGAGGGAATCAGCAGACAGCAGAGACCCTGATTCTCACATTAGGTGGAGCTGGACCCCATGACATTTAAGGCTTCAGGAATTTGGATCCGAGGCTCCCCAACCTGCTGGCCTAGGGTCCTATTTTCTCTGGCTTCGCTGGCAGCTTAGAGAAAAATGGTGGTGGCCCTACCCTGCCCAGGCTGGAGCTCCTTGGAAGACTGGAAGGCTGGCTGGCCCTCTTCTGGTCTGGACAATCTCCTTCCAGAAAGAATGCCGGGTTTTTCAGAACCCTTCCTTTGGAGCCTGCACCTCTGGAACACAATGACACTACAGTCTGGAGAGAGATACAGAGGCCACAGCCCAGAGCTTGCCTTTGTCTCCCTAGGAGTCCCAGGCACATTGGCACTTGAGAATCCAGGCAGAGCCTGGAGACCAGGGCTGGCCCATTACTGTGACCTTGAAACAGCTCCTGGCTTCTGCACAAACCAGGAAACTATGGCAACCCAGCAAGCATGGGGGTCGTGTCTATAATGAGAACGCCACACTCATTTACACATCCCTTACTTGCAGCAGGATCTGTCCCTTTGGAAGTTTCGGTGGGAGCCAGGTGGAGACAGTGATTAAGTCTTTCCTGTCTCCAGAGCACTGGACTGAGCATTCTGAGGGACGTATGGAGAGAGATGTGCAGGAAGAACAACAAAAAGAGGCCCTGACCTCAGGAATTAGGGGAGCCTGCATGCCCTCGTTATCCTGCAAGCTGAGTTCCTAGCCCTCAGAGAAGGCTATGTGAACAGGGTGTTCTAAGTCCCTGCTGAAGAGAGAAGCCATCTGAGAAGAATTGACAGGGACAGAGACCCAGACCCTAACCTCAGATTTGCCTCTTGACCCCAGCAGGTGGGTTACTGTGGGGTGGAGCAAGAGGAGGGGAGCATGAGTGTTTTTTAAACCCACTAATCCACATAGAGACACTTAATTTCCCCTTAAGTACAGGCTGCAGGGAAAGAAAATCAGCAGAGGAGAAAAGGCCCAGCATTTCCTCTTCTGGGCCCCAGCAAAGGTGAGCAGGTAGGGCACTGGCTGCAGCTGCCTCCCTCACACCGCCCAGGGCTGGATCTGATACGCACTCAAAGCTGGTTCACAGCAATTCTCTTTCGAAATAAAGCAGTCTTCTTATTGTCTGCTCTGAAAACAGTCAAGAAAATAACCTGAATTGTTGAGCCCACACCTGACATTCTCTTCCTGGTCAGATTCCAAGCCTTGATAATGTGGACACTGCCTCATCTTCTATGTCGTCTTCTGCGTCACACGGCCATGATCAACCCACTATGTTCTCTGATGTCGTTGTTGATGGCAAGCCCTTGGGCTGCGTCTCCTGTTTGCGGACAAAGTTCCGAAGACAGCAGAAAACTTCTGTGCTCTGAGCACTGGAGAGGAAGGAGTTGGCTATAAAGGTTCCTGCTGCCTCAAGATCATTCCAGGATTTATGTGCCAGGGTGGTGACATCACACGCCACAGTGGCCCAGGCGGCAAGTCTATCTATGGGGAGAAATTCAATGATGAGAATTTCATCCTGAAGTGCACGAGTCCTGGCGTCTTGTCCATGGCCAATGCTGGACCCAAGACAAACAGTTCCCACTTTTTCGTCTGTGTGGTCTTCGGCAAAGTGAAAGAGCATGAACACTGTGGAAGCTGCAGGACACCTTGGGTATGGGAGTGACGAGACCAGCAAGAATGACCACTGAGACTGGACAAACTGATAAATTCAGTGTGTGTTTTAATCACTGGACCATTCCTTCTATAGCTCCGGAGAGCAGCCCAGCACCCGCTCTGCTCGAAGTATCCTCTAAGCTGTCTCTTCAACACAGTTCTTCAGGTTCCATATTTTCCTTGTCCCTCTCCAAGTCTAGTGGATTGCCGTTAAGTTGATGATTATGAAATAAAAAACAAGCAATAATTTTTTAAAAGGACCCAGTCTGCTCTCCAACTGCTTCATCAGATGCCGTAGGAACCTCCTCTAAAAGAATGACAGTTTTGCCGTGTCCTCTCACTACGTGTGGGCCATCCTCTCTCTCGTGGCTGGTAGTGTGTGAATGACTCGCTCACGGGGGACCAGCACTGCCTGGGCTGCTCTGTGAATCCCAGGGCCTGGACCTGAAGACGACAGGACTGCAGGATGGAAGGTTCGCCTCCCTTAGCGGTTCCTCTCCCTAGACTGGGGGCAGAGGTGTGCGTGGCCCCATGTAAACCTTCTCCATCCTTGGAAACGCAGGTTGCTGATACCAACTTCCCAGATATCTCTGCTCAGATTGAAAAATCATTGTCAGAGAATGAAGACCTCCCTTATGATTGGAGAAATAAGGGGAAAAGTGCCTAAGACAATCACCATGTGAAATGAATGAAGTAGAGTTCCACCGGGAAACCAACTTCTAGGAAACAAGAGTTCATGGTGGTGGTGGTGGGGAGCGGTTAGCACACCCATAACAGCGGAACGAGTGGGGAGGGTGAATCTGGCTAACGTGTGGCCATCCCATGCCAGTGTTGGGGGGAGTGCTGATTTGAGGCATCTGCCGATTTTT
The DNA here is from genome assembly GCA_004363575.1 of Solenodon paradoxus. Taxonomy (NCBI): domain Eukaryota; kingdom Metazoa; phylum Chordata; class Mammalia; order Eulipotyphla; family Solenodontidae; genus Solenodon; species Solenodon paradoxus. The sequence continues at coordinate 8,268 of RJWH01002555.1, read as the reverse complement.
CAGTGTTAGATAGTCCCACTACGGCCGGTTTCAGGCAAGCAAGGTGACGTCATTGCACCTGAGTGAGGGTCTCCAGCACACCATGGTGAGCCACGCTGTGTAGCCCATCCAGCAAGACTGAAGACTTCTGAGCAGGGGCTGGAGCTCAGGCAACTCCCCTTCCTTACATGAGGGTTCTTGCCATGAGCTTGTACTTGGGAAACTGGCCACTGCTGTGCTCTCTATGTGTTCTCAGTTGTCTTTGACTTACTGATAAAGCTCCCTCTGAAAATGCCAGGTGATCAGCTGTGCTACAGGGAAACCAGGAGAGGGGGTTCTGTGGGCACTGGAGCAGCAGAGCATGAAGCCCAAGGTCCAGGGGACACAGGGTGAGTGGAGTCAAATCCACAGACATCATCCCTGCAAACTTCCCAGCCAGCTGGCGGTTCTCACGGCCGGGATGCGGGCTCTTATGATCGCGATGTAGCTACATACACCTCCTGTCTGCACACACACAGGAGACAGACACCGGGAGGAGGTGGAGGAAGGAGGCCACAGCCTCTTCAGAGATGGAATGCAGCTGCAGTTAGCAGCTTCTGGTTTAGCTCAGGGGTTCTATCTTCCCTGCCTGTTTGGAACCATCTGGGAAGTTTAAAAAAAAAAAATCATTAAGCTCCAAATCCACCATCAAAGATTCTAATTTAATTGACATGAGGTATGTCCTGGACTCAGGGGTTTCTTAAAATGCCCCAGATTTGAGTGCACAGCACCAGTGGTCTTACCCAGGAGGCTTACTGAGCAAGTCTGGTGAAAATACAAGCACTTCCATCCTAGGACACTGCTCGCCTGCTTTGTGTGGGAGGCAGAGCTGCGAGATTCTGGCTGTCTACGTGGCCTAGGGAATCCTGCCTCATTACCTCACACTATCCTTTCTACCCCAGGGGTGTTTCCTTCCATCAAAGTTATTTGCTTCAGCCGTAACTTTCTGTTTCCGTACTGCTATGTGCAAAATCTGCTCTTTCTAAGCAAAGCATTGCCCTGAATAGCTGGGGTCCTGGAGTGAGACTTCTTGGGTTGGAACCTTGGTTCTGCCCAAGTGGCATGGCCTTGAACACCTTATTTAACTTCCCTGTGTCTCAATTCCTCCCTTGGAGAGAAAATAGTACCTGCCTCTTAATAGAGGATTGAACAAGAGCATACTTGAGCCGCGCCCTGGTGGCTCAGGTATTAAGTCTGCAGCTGTATGTTGTCCACATAAAGCCCAAGGACCCAGCTTTGAGATCTGGGGCCAGGAGGAACAACCAGAATGAACGACTAAATAAAGAAATAAACACTTCTTCCTCCTCTCTCTTTCTTCCTACCTGCTGCCAACTTGCTTTCATTCCTACCTGCTTCCTTTCTCTTGACAAAAACAAAACAAAACAAAACAAAAAAAGACCATAGTCGAAAAATGCTTGCAGAAGATCCAAGTGTGAAGTAAATGGTCACTGAGTATCAGCTGTCCATACCAGGAGCCCTGTGAAAACAGGGAGCATGCTTGGTTCATCTCTGCCTCCAGCAGTGCCTAGCACAAAGCACGCTGAATCAAAAACTGACCACTGGTGAATGAACGAACACTTCGCAAATGCCAAATCAATGCCCATAGCCCTGTGAGTCTCTCATTCCCTGAATACGGTCTTTGCAAAGCTGAGCTTTGAGATTCAGGGCATGAGCCTGCTCTCCAGCACTCTGGACAGAGACAGGGAGACAGGGACCAGCGGCATTGGATGACTGGCTGGCTCTGGGAACATGGAAGCATTTTGTCTGAAATGTCAAAGAGCTTTTCTTGCTATTCACCTGTGTGCTATCAACTGTGTGCCACCAGCGTCCTGAGTATTTGGAGGTTCTGCTTAATCAATGCCTTAGCACACGGGGGCTGGCATGAAGAAAGCCATTTGAGGAGACACCAAGGGTATGCAAGGTCTTCTGCCCAGACACCCAGCTTGATAGCTCCCCAGAAGCAGACACACATGGGCAGAGGCTTCAAACAGGAGCTTCTGCCCCCTCATGTCTGGGAGCCACATCTAATTTGCGCTAATTGCTATTGACATCTGTTTGTTTCCTCCTTGAGGGCCACCTGCACTGTCTAACGATCGGTTCACAGTCCATGCCTACACCTACCGCTCACTGCCCGTTGCCCGTGGGTACAACTGGACAAGCATATGCAGGGCAGAGGGCATGAGTTGGCGTGCTATGCAGGCAGCTGCCACCTTGGAGGGCAAGCCCTCCCCGCCTCAGTACTTGGGGGCAGGGTGAGGCTCAAATTGTTGCCAGGCAGCTGCGCTCAGGGGAAGTCAAACCCAGGGCCCAGAGAGAGGATGGCTCCCTGTGCCCCTGGATGGGCTTGGAGTCCCAGATCCAAGGAGAGGAGAAAAGTGCCAGAGGTTTGAATTTGCCTTTCCTAACTTGCCTGGTCAGAAAGGCCCCTGTCTAATCAAACCTTTGCCAGGCTTGAGGGCTGCAAATGGTAATGACTCCCTTTTTTCAGCTTCTAAGTGCCTGTCTTGAATCTCCTTTACCTGACCCAAGAGTAGGACCTAGAATGACCGAGAAGTTTGTGTCAGAGTGTATGGGGTGGGGGTTGCGGGGGATGAAATGGGTTTTGAGGGACCTGGGATAGTGTCACTCCTCCGAGGGACCTGAGCACTCAGAATCCTCCAGAAGGACAGCTTTGGCAAACCTTTCTGGGTCGGCCGAGCCCTGCGCTGTACACTGCAGGCCCCTGGTAGCTTCTGCCCAGTACTTTCAGCTCTGTCCCTGCTGCCTCTGGGCAGACTGGAGGGTAAAGAGGGAGGAAGGGGGAGTCTGAGCAGGCAGCCAGGATTCTGGGGAGCTGAAGGGCCAGAGGACCAGCAGGTGGTGGGACCTGACATGGTGAACCCTGACTCCAGCCAGAAAGAGAGACCTGACCCCCCTCTGCAGTAGGGAGGCACAGGGTTGAGGTGATTTGCTAATGTCAATGAAGTTAGTGGGGCTTCAGACCTTTCTGCTACAAAACTGAGTAGCAGAGGGCAGACGGGAGGACTGAATATGGTCAGAGTTGAGTGGAGTCCAGCCAGAAGCTCTACCCCAAGGAGGACCACAGACTGTCAGGGAAGGAAGGGAAGTAGGGGAAGCGGAGTCTGCCTGAACTTGGACTTTTGTTCTCATTATGGGGCCTCCCTCTCTGCACTATCCAGAGAAGACAGGCAGGCAGGTCCCAAGGAACACTGAGAAGTCTTTCAGGCTGTGCTTCAAGCTGCCTCCAGACCCTGGAGAAGTTCTGAAGACACTGGCGCTGGCAGATCCAGGCACCTGTGCTGGCAAGCTGAGGAGACGTGAAATCCCCTAGCCTGTGCCATGTCTGGTCTGCCAGCAGCAGAGCCTAGTGTCCAGAGCATAATTATTATTTTTGTAAGGCAGGAATGAAGGTGAGTAGGCAGGCAGGCAGGCAGGCAGGGTGAGGAAGATGAAGCATTTTATTTTTATTTAGGTGTTCACACTGGTTGTTTCCCTCTGGACCCAGGACACAAACCCAGGGGTGTGTGGTCTGTGCTCTTTTGGAGGCTACTAAACTAACCACTACTCCACCAGAGTGCGCCCACTTTCTTTTTTAAAGGAAAGGAGCAGGCAGGAATGAAGGCAAGCAGGCACACAGGAAGAGAGAGGAGGAAGTTGCATTGTACTATTATTTTTATTTCATTGTTTACATTGATTGTTTCCCCCCAGGGACCAGGACACAAACTCAAGTCCCTGGGATGCATGTGGACCTCGCTCCTTTGCAGGCAGCTGACCTAACTGCTATTCCACCACGGCACAACCAGAGCTTTTTTTTTTCTTTTTAGCTAAGAGCTCCTGATTCCCCCATCTTAGGCAGGGCTGGTGGGTCAGCAGGGTGGACAGCAGGACTGAACTATCAAAGCCTTCGAGACATTGGCATAGTCTCCCATTAATATGAAATCTCCCTAAGAGTGGGTCTCTCCTGGCATCTTTGACTGGCCAGGACCAAGGTTTGGCTAAACCCCAAGCGGTACAAGTAGAAACGATTGCAAGACACAACTAGCCAGACTTCATGCGTTAACGTTCACAACCCTGAGCAGAGGCTACTGACAGCAACGTGTTGGTGCTGGGGGACATAAGGGCACCACTTACTAAGCCATACCAGATGGCATCAGCTCGCCAACCCCATCAGAGCTTGGCAGCCTCGTGGGGCGAGGAAGGAGGGCAAGACACCTGCTTCTCTGCTTGTCTGTCTTAGGGGCTGATGGCCTTCCCTGGCAGGTAGAGAGATACAGGAAGAAGTGCATTGGCTGATCAGGCCTTGTAAAACACCAGCTGACAAGATCTTGCAGCGAGAGCGGCTCTCTCTGAACCAGCAGGGCTCTAGCCTGGGTGGAGTGAGGCCAGTGTGGGAAAGCTATCTCCTGGCAGAGTGCCAACTTAGCAAACAGTTTTGGGGTGCCTGCCAGACCTGTGGCATCCCACATCTGCTTCTCCAGGCAGCCACCCACACCATTCTCTTCCATCAAATGAAGACCTGGGCAGTTCTGGAACACCACAGACCCCAAAGGTTTGAGCCCTGCTGCCACCACGTCCTTGTGTGGCCTGTGTCACCTCTCTGAGCCTCTCTTCTCAACTACCAGGGGAGACAGCACCATCTATGAAGAAGAGAGGCCTTAGCAGGTTAAACAACGCAATGGTTGAGGAGCTAAGGGGTTTTGAAGTCTGTGCATTTTTATCTTTTTAGATCAAACTAGGCATCATTTCCACTTCTGTTTAAAATCCTTTTCCTGAGCTCCAGTGAAAGAACAGATACCCTTCCCCTGTCCCACCAAAGGGACAAGCAGGGCTGTGCTGTGGAACAAAAGGACAGGTCCAGAGAAGGCATCTGGTGCCAGCGCTTTTCTGTCATGTGGTACGTGGAAATCACCTGGGACCTTGCTCAGGTGCAGATTCTGATTTGGGAGGTAGAGCCCAAGGTTCCCAGGTGATAGCCATGCTGCTAGTCTGTGGATGACAAATGGAGAAGCAAGAGCCTTGGCAGGGTTTCTCAAACTTCAGCATTTATCCAAACCACGAGTTTGGGGGGCTGTTGAGAGAGGGTTGTTCAAAGAAATCATTTCTCCCCCTACGCAGTATCTGATTGAGGAGGGGGTCTACGCAAGTGCATTTCTAGGGAATGCTAATACCTAGTTCACAAGTAAGGCTGCTGGTCCAAGGACCCTACTTGGAGAAATATTGGCCTTGACATTAAAAAGTGAAACAGTATGGGGGCAGAATGAGGTCAAAGCAGCTCAAAGTACCCCTCTATAATGCAGATAATTTCCTTTTTCAAAGTGCTATTGCTCTTTATATCAAATTCTTAACAAGATCTTGCTTTCCCATGACCTCTCGTTCTCTCTGGAACAGTGGGCACACAGGGGGAAATACATACAAATTAAGGGTTGTAGAGAGTTAAATTTGAGCTTCATCAAGTCACCTGCTTAGCCAAGTGGAGTCTCCTAAACACTGATTTTACGTTCACCACTACATGTCCCAGGGGCATGCTGAACTGTTACACAGCACCAAGTACGTGTGGGCACCTGCCCACCATTCAGTTCAATTAGAACTGAATGCTGCTCCTGACACCTGCGAGGCACATGTGACAGTGGGGGCTGAAAGAGCGACTTTGTGGTCTTCACAAGACAGGGCCCATGAGAGACCCATGTCATCACTCGCAGACTAAGTGCCTCCGCCTCTTTCAAAGCCCCTCTTCCCATCAGGCTCTCCAGGGAAGCCCACCTCACAGGGACATGTGAGTAGACCCTCAGCCTGGAGTCCTCCTCCTGGTGACTGCCGCACTTCCAACCTCATCACATCTGGTGGTTTCACATCTGCTTCCACTCAATCCTCCCATATAGACTGTAAGCAGCTTGAAGGCAGGACCTGCATCTCACTCACCTTTGTGGCCCCTATTTCTCCAGAGGCTGGATTTCCCCAATCAGTCTTGTTTCTACATACTTAGATGATTCCATATAACACTTTCTGGTTGGGAAACCATAGAGACCATCCCATATCCCAGGAACTTGCTACTAACTCTTGTCTGGACTAATACCCTAAGCTACAAATCCTTTCCTCCTACTCAGGAGTGCCCAGCGCAAACAACTGTGCTTTGGCAAGCTTGTCCCATGGGACCAGGCACCTCCCCTCAGGATGGGGGTATCTGCTGCTCTGTGTGGGCCATGGGCCAAATGGGAGTGAGAATAGGCCTCCTGACCTATAGTTGTTCATGTTCATCTGAAACTTGTCCAGATCTGCAGACTCAAGGAGTTTGACCACCAGCCGAGAAAATGGCAAGACATGGGGAAGGACTTCCAGGCTGAGTACAGGGTGGTTGGAGTGAGAGGGGTTGGGAATAAACAGTCGCGTGGCACAGAAGCTGGCTTCATTCTCAGGTGAGTGGGGAGCTCATCCACTCAGCAGGCCTACTCAACTCCCATGGATCAGTCGCCAGGAAGATGCAAGTGGTGGCCACCATGATAGAGAGATGTGGGTGGGCAGAGATGTGGGGGGGGATGTATATTGTGATTGGCTTGTAAGCTGCAGGGGGTGGGTGGCTAGGCTGGTTGAGAACACACCCCAAATCTATGAGGGACAACTCATGGGAGTGGCTTTCCATATTTCTTCATCAGGACCCGCAGCAAGAGATACACTTTTACATCACGACCCACATGCACCGCACCGCGTGAGAGGCACTCCTGCACATGCTGGTCTCAACCTATGGTAACGGCGAGACTTGCTAGTGAGTTGCAGCCAGCAACCGGGAAGTGTCTGCCCCGCTGTGCTTCAGCAACTTCAGAGCACTGGAGGCTCCGGAGCCCCTGCTCTGCACAGTGTTTCCAAGCAAGCGAGTGCCTGCCGGTGCCGACGCCAGGCTCCGCGCTGAGCAAGGGCAGGGAGCAGGGCGGGAGCAGGGGCTCCCAGGAAGCAGAACACTGCGGCCGCACCTCCCACACAGGCCAGAGGACTGTGGCAGCAACGAGGCTACCATGTGCTACCTGGATGCAGGACCTGAGGACATTCAGCCACCAGCGAAGACACTGCCACTTCCTGACGGAGCCTCCTTGTCCCTTCCAGCCCACGTGCTCCATCGAGGTTCCATCCCTTGTCCCTCCATGGACTGAAGCCCGGTCTCCTCTCCCCCAGCATGGCCCAGAGTGACAGGAAACCAGGGCGCAGCACTGTTCACAACAAGAGGAGGATGGACACGCACCATGATGCTGAAGCCCCCAGTCTTCCTGGGCCGGGCAGAGGCATGTGCCAGGGGTCTCCCTTCAGAATGAGCCTCCTCCTGATGTGCCTGGGGACTCGTTTCAGAGCTGCCTATTTTCCACTTACGGAACTAAAGCTTGAAGACAGCTAATGAATCTCAATGTGTTTCTCAAAGAAATGGGGGAAAGAAGCATTCCAACAGCCTCTGAGGGCTGAGGAAAAATAAGCCACTTAAAGCATGCGAAGCTCCAACACTGTTATCTCGACGTCCTGCAGGAGATCGGCTACAACAGGCAATGAGGTGATTCCCATAAAGAAGGACTGTGCCGCCCTCGCCCTCCTCACTATGACCACAGCCCTCCTTCCAACCAGGCTGGGAAGGCCTGGCCCGGCCCTCCCTCTGGTTTGGGATTTACACAGCCGTTCAAGTGACTGGATGGCCAGGGAGGTGAGAAAACTCTGGCGTGGGGACACTAGCTGTGCGTGCCCCTGAGGGAAGGGGCAGAGCAACCACAGCCTCCACAGTGCAGCAGGCCTGGGGGGAAGTGGGGGGCCTCTGGGAGCCACCGGGCGCTTGTGAAGAGGTGGGCGCCTCTCTGAACAGGGGCAGCCCCCAACTTATCCACATGCCTCAGGCTGGGCAGCACCAGGGGAGGCTCTGCTGGGCTGAACTGACTGGGAAGCCGTCTGATGGCTAATGTCTCCTTTACCTGGTCAGGAGCTAATAGACACTTGGCCATGAAGGTCAGGGGAATCTCTCAGAGCCTCAGTTTCTACAACTGTCAGATAGACATCATCGCCCTGTTGCCTTGAACCCATGTATAAGCATTCTGGGTGAACTATAGGAGACTTCCACATGTAGAGTTATTACTATCACTCTGAAGAAACGCAGAGACATGTAGCTGTAAGAGAATGAGGAGAAACAGCCAACTTTTATTCAGGGGCTATTGCTACTGATATGGTCCATCTGGTGGGAGGGCAGGATTAGAGGGTCTGTGCCACCCTGTATTGCCTGCTTTG
>RJWH01002554.1:190992-222371 GCA_004363575.1 Solenodon paradoxus | reverse complement strand
AGAGGAGGAACAGTTATTTATTTTATTTAGTGGTTCTTCTTGGTTGTTCCCCCACCCACCCCGGCCCACTGCTGCCCCAGGTCTCCAACCCAAGTCCTTAGGAAGTATGTGGACTGCGTCTGGTAGTCTCATGCACTAGATCACCAGGGCTTTGATCTTTTCAGAGTTTTGACCTTTGAATACTATGAAATTTACTCCCCTTATCCAATAATAAGACCTACCTTTTTCAGGACTTGGGGGGAGTTTTTCTCCTTTTTTTTGCCTTTAAGAAAGGACCCTAACTTTATTATAACTTCACAAAATAGAGATACCAAAGGTAGGAAGGACATAATCTCAAGATTTTTTTTTAACACTCCAAAGCAGAATACATTCAGCATCACAAATAACTTAAGGTCTTACCTTCATTCTTCAAACTTTATTAGTGAAGGAAAAAACATTGCAAAGCAGCTTTAGTACATAATCTTACATGCTGGTCTTGTTCAAATCTCAACACTATTATATTTTGCCTCCACCACGCTCACATATGTGGAACAGAAAGAGCTCCCCAAAACGTTGTAATGTAAAGTACACTAATTCTGTTGCTAAGGTGGGGGTCCTCGCTCTTTGCTGTCTCAGGATTTGCCAGTGAGTTAATTTTCTGCTCATATATCTGTCTGCATGCCTGCCGAACAGAACAGATTTTAAGCTATGCTGTTCCCGCATCATCGCTATGTGTCAGTGATAGTACTAGGAGGTTGAATGTGTTTTGGTCGTTACAGAATAAGAAGACTTTTACTTTGGCTACAGTTAGCGTGTGAGTAGATCAAAGGGTTCCTGCCCTCCCAGCCCCCTGCAGCTGCTCAGAAGACTCACTGGAGAGCCAGAAAGAGCTCAGTGAGGGCTTAAAGAGTCCTCCAGGACTTAGAAGTGAAGGAAATTAATGCATGTGTCCAACAGAAGAATGTGACGTGGTCACAAAAGCCGGGTAAATGCAAGACCCAGGACCTGTGTCACTTGTCACCACGCACTGGAGCTCCTCCTGCACTGTCCTGACGCACAGCCCTGCCGCCCCTTCCACAGGTGTGTTTGAGAGAAACTAAACGTGGCCAGCGGAGGAAATGGGAGGGCTGATTACAAATGGTGTGGTTTTAACCTGTAGACCAGGGGTCGGCCAGATCCAGGCTGCTGCCTGTTTTTGTCTGACACAAGAGCTAGACCGCTTTTTACATGTTTCATTAGTTGAAGAAAAAAATCAAAAGAGGAAATTCCTCGCCATGTGAAAAATACACGAAATTCTAATCAGAGTCCACAAAGAAAGTTGTACTGGACGCAGCCACGATCGTTTGTTTACGAGTTGTCTGTGTCGGGTTCACCCTCCAACGGCAGACCTGAGGGGTGATCACAGTGCCCACAGGCCGTGGGCCTTTCCCGAGAAGGTCTTCCCTCCCCTGCTCCAGACTGTCAGTATCTGAAGGACAGACTCTGCTCTTGCTGTCAATGTCTTACTATTTTCGCTGTCTAACATCCACCCGCTTCCTTTCGAAGGTCACCCTGACCCTGATCCTTTTGGAGGGAGCTCCCATTGACCCTCAGGGCCATGCCTTGGGCAGCACAACTCTGTAAGGCCCAGGGGTACACTGGTCCCACACCCCGACACCGTATCAGCAGCGGGCTGCTGACCATCCAGAGAAGTCCTGGGACCTTTGAAGAGTCTCTCACTTTTCCCTAAGGTGATCATAGAATTGAAATCACCGCTATTTTGCCACCCATCAAGAGAAAACTCACATAGGAGTTAACACTGAGCAAAGGAAGGAGAGGGGAGGAGGGGGGAGAGGAAGAGAGAGGTGGGAGAGAGAGAGAGACTAGATGCTAACTACATTGTTTCAGCCTAAATCAGAGATTCTGAAACCAAATCTTCTCTCCAACTCAGAGACATTTTTGCTCAAATATGTTTGAGTTCATTTTCCATCACATACAACAGAAAAAAGAAAAAGCCTGAACTCAGATAATCCCACTCCCACTTTGATTCCGGCAGCACCCAGCTGCGCGGCATGAACACAGGCGACTCTCTAAATGCCCATGAACCAGGATGACAGTGGGGAGAATCTGCAGTTAGGAAACGGAATCCCTGCAGCACTTTAGATGTACAGAGAAACACAAAGCAATGATGACTCCCAGCAGCAAAATCAGTTTACAAAAGCCTCACAGCAAATCAACCAGCAACGGCAGTCAACGAATGTCCAGCATTGTGCCACCGTGTTGCAATCTTTTTGTGCCCCGTGACAACTTATTAAAACCCCATGTAACAGAGAAACGGCCCTCAGGAAGGAGGTTGTCAGATGTCAAGCAGGCAGCAGCAGAAGAAGCCAGGTCTGCCCAATTCCAAAGCCTGTGCTGTTGAATCCTGTGGCTGTAGGAGATCTGCACATCCTGGGCAGTAAGGCGAGCTGCCATGGTCAAAAGTGGCTTCCAATCCTCATTATTCCTCCCTGTGGAATCTTTGGGGACCGATTTTTCTGAATCCCAGTTTCCTGGCCTACGAAATGGGGTTAATACTGCCTCTATCAAAAAGTTACCTTGAGGAGAGAACGACCAAAACACATTCAACCTCCTAGTACTATCACTGACACATAGCGATGATGCGGGAACAGCATAGCTTAAAATCTGTTCTGTTCGGCAGGCATGCAGACAGATATATGAGCAGAAAATTAACTCACTGGCAAATCCTGAGACAGCAAAGAGCGAGGACCCCCACCTTAGCAACAGACATTGCTCCATTTTCCTCCAGAAAATCTTACCAGCTCTCAGGAGAGCTCCAGACCCCTGGACACACCCATAATGGGCGGAGCCCCCACCTCTCAGATATTTACAAGAACCCATTTTCCCCCTGAGATGCAGGCAGCCCATGGTACACACACGTGATCCTGTGTGATCCTCACCCAACGGCGCGCTCACAAATGCATTCTGGACAGAACCAGCGTCTCATCGGGGTGTCTCAGCTCGCTCGCCCTCTTCGGCAGGAGCTTGGTGAGCACTAACGAGTCTTAGTCTCAGACCTGAGCTGGGTCCCAGCAGTGTGGCCTTGTGCTCCTGGGAGTCTTCATTCAATCTCAGCCCTTCACACGCAGAATTCATTCCAAGGGTAAATGCACACCCCAGGTTACCCTCATGGGACCTGCAGCAGGCCCTAGACACCCCAAGTCTCTCCTTCACTAGTTGCTGGTAATGAATTGTGCTTTTAAGCAGCCTGATGTGGCCAGGCCTCCTGTTCCCAAGCGAAGCCATTAGCATACACAGCCCCATTTACTGATAAATGTCTGCAATTTGTTTTCTGCCTGTCACTGCTTTATGGCTCTTCCTATCTTGGGGCTTAAGTGATGAAGTTTTTACGCAGTTGTGGGGTTTTTTTCTTTTAATTGGAGCTTTAGATGGTGAGAAACGAAAAATTAGTGTTTCATTTTGAATCATTCATGGGATTGCAATCTTTAGTTGCAATAATAGGGTGAAAGAAGAGTTAAAGAAAGAGATCAACCAGGGTAAAGAAAATCAAGGCAGGTCTGATCTTGTTAAATGAGGAAATACCTAGTCAATGGGTCTTAATTCCACTGTCTTTCCCAGAGGCTCAGACCGCATCTGAAGGACCAGGCCAGCAAAGCTCAGAGTCCCTTTACCTGGACAATGGATGACCAATGGAAGGAATAGATTTTGCTCTCTGATGTCTGTGGCATTCAGTCCCAGCCCTACCATACACTCGTACATGACGCTGGTCAAGTCACTTAATTTATGAGTTTCGGTCTCTTCTCATGAGAAAAAAAAGGGGAAATGATAGTACTCAGCTCACAGCTGTGACAAGCTACTTGACTGCAAGCATAGAGTTTAAAATCAAAGAAGAATTTATTCGAGTCTACAGAAGCATAGATGTGCACAATGGCAGATCAGCGGGAGCCAGAGTGCCCTGACGACAGGGCAGAAAGACAAGTCTAGAATCCTGATGCCAACAGCACAGATTCTAACAGCCTTGTCTCCCCCTCCTGTCTCTGGGCTCAAGTCCTTGTTCAAAGAATCCCATGTGAGCATCTGATTGGCTGACCTGTCTGCTGAATCAGGAAGAAGGGAGGTGCTGGAGCCACGGGGAGGGCACTGTGTGGACTTCCCCACACCGGGGAGTCCTCATGCATTGCCCTCATGCAATGCTCCCCCGAGGAGAAATGTTTATGAAATTGGACTGATGTAAAGAATAAGCAGGATAGCACACCAAAAACCCTTAGCAACCAAGTAGGATGCAGCAGATGGCCAATAAATGGCAGCTATTATTATTGCTATAATTAGCATTATTTTTAGCAACTGCCACTCTGGCCATGAGGGGTAATATAGGCAGGTGATAAAAATAGGCTCATTTTAGATGAATTCATGATGCGGGATCATGGGGAGAGGGTAGAGCTATATAGATAACATAGAGGCCAGAGGCCAGTATCTCTGAAGAATGACACCAAGGATTTTCAGGGTCAGTGGTGAACTGTCCTTGCAACAGAAGTCCATCACCTGCTCTGGAGAGAAACCAGAGAAACTGGTAAGCTAGCCCCCCACTGCCTTCCATTCTCCAGGTTCCTCACCTCTGCAGGCAAGAGAGTTCTTCCATTTTAATGACTTGCCTCAAGTCCCATGTGGAGGAAAAAGAGATCCAAGGTCCCCCTGAGGTTAATGTGCAGGCTCACACCTTGTCACTGAAAAAGGACATGGGTATGCATGCATATTGTTTGCATCAAAAATATAGCTAAAGTCTAAATATTAGTCCAGTGAAACAAAGCAGAAAATGAAGCCTGGCTTGGCAATTAATTCTTTGCTGCTTTCTGCTGTGTACAATGGGAGTTTTGTTTTTTTTTAAGGACAGAATTCTCACCACAGGTTCAAACCATATTAGTCAGCAGCTTCAAGCTAAATTAAAAGTGAAAGAGTATCTTGGAAACAGTGGTCCTGAAGATATTCTGTCATTGTAGAAGAAGAAAATTATTCTCTTCAGAGTGTATGGTTTGAGGCATGCCCTGGTGGGGCAGTGATTAAGTCAATCACCTCTGAAGGAGCACAGGCCACATTCCCCTGGGTTCAGGGAGGGCAGGGGGCAACCAGTATGAACAACTGAAAAATAAAGTATTTCTTCCACATTTCTATTTTAAATAATAATGTATGGTTGGAGCTGCCTCTGGCAGTCCTAAACTGAGCTTGCATTGTTTGGTCCTTCTGAATAGCCAAGGTAGGTAGTGTATGTAAATGCTGAACCTTAGGGATTAGAAGGCTCAGAAGGCCAGCACAGAAGAAACAAAAACAAATCCAAAAAAAAGCTACATTCTTTATTAGGTAAAATTTAGTGCAGTTACTAGAAAATTAAGTATTGGCTTTAAGATGACTATAAACTGGAATATATCATTACTTCAAGATACCTTACCCCATCTTCCTACCATGCCAAGTCTTTCACCCACCCTAATATATTCAATTTTTTAAAATCCAAGTGGTTACAGTGATGGGGAGTCAATGATAGGGATTAACTAATCAAAATTTAGTTAACAGCTAATGTACTGAGTAGTCATTCTGTTTTCCAAATAATATCTAGTCAAAGCCTGTTACATGGTAGGAGCCACTTGGGTGCTAGGAATGCAATGAAGAGGTGACTGAGGCAGACAAGCCCCTCAGGGGGTTTCCAGTCTAGTGGGAAAACAGAGGCGATCTTCTGAAGAAATGCGAAGTCATGCATGAGGATAGCAGAGTACCCACATAGACAAAGAAGGTTACTCTGAGGAAATGTGAGAAATAGGCCCAGGGAGCAAAGGGTTGGCGCCTAGGGGAAGAGCGCACATTGCAGTGAAGTGATTCTGTCCCTTAGTCACCTAGCTTGCTTTATCCTCTCTCCTTCCTAGGGAATCAAGAGGTATTTGAACATTACCATTACAACAGACTGGGAAGTACCTATGCCCCTAGACCCACCCCAGGCAAAGTAACTGATAGGGGACAGCATAGCTTAGAATCTATAGGGCAGAATGCAAATGTTTGAGTAGTAAACCAACTGGCAAAACCTGAAAGACACCCCAGTGGGGATCTCACCTTAGCAACCAGAGTCTAGGACACACCCCTAGATACTCAGGTTGTTTTTCTCCAGGTAACCTGGACACGCCCAGAGCCCCTAACCCTCATATATATACAGAATCCATCTTGCCTGTGTGAGAGGCAGGCAGCTTAGGTCCCACACACACATGTGTGCATTCTCTTTATGGAACCTTTCCAGTCCCACAGGGCACCTCGACTATTTCTGCTTTTAATAAACTTGCTGTGTGTTCCTGGCCAACGACTCTCTCTACAGATTCTGTCTGGACAAACCCAGCATTTCATCAGCCTGTCTCAGCTCTCCCCAGCATCAGCAGCTACCTGACAAACAAAAATTGTCAAATTGAACTCTATTATGAAAGCTCCTATGGATAAGACCATCAAGATTAGATAAATGAAAATAAAGTGAAATTCATCTTTCCCCTCCACAGCATCCCATCTTGCTTTACAGACAAACCCAGAAATAGTTTTAAAAAGAGCTGTTCACTCTAACAATGCAACACATATTCTTTTATTTATCTATCTATTTATCTATTTATTTAGTTATATTATTTTATTTATATAGTAAATGTCTATGTCGAAAGTATAAATACAAAATGACACAGCTACTCTGGAAGAGAGTTTCCAATGTCTGGTGAATTCTTACAAAACTAAACACACCTTTGCCAAAATACCAAGTAATCACACTCCTAGGTATTTGTTCAAAGGAGTTGAAAACTTATGTCCACAAAAATCTTGCACATGGAAGCCTATAGCAACTCTATTCATGATTACTAACACTTGACAGCAACCAAGATGTCCTCCAATTCATAGATGGGTAAAGAAACTGTGGTCCATCCAGACAGTAAGCAGTATTCAGTCCTAAAAAGAAATGCACTATCCAATCATGAAAAAACACGGAGGAACCTGAAAGATCCAATACTACAGAAAAGAAGTCAATCTGAAAAGGCTACATACTGTGAATTCCAACAACATGACATTCTGGAAAAAGCAAAGCAGTGGAGGATATAGAAAGATCAGTAGTTTCAGAGGAGACGTGATATTTGTATCGGCAGAGCACAGAAGATGTTCCCAGCAGTGAAAATATTCTTGATGACATTATGATGATGAATACATCGCATGACACACTTACCCAAATCCATAGAATGTATAACGCCAAGAGGGAACCCTAAGGTAAACCTTGAACTTCAGGTGATTATGATGTGTCAGTATAAGTTTATGCTTGATTCTGGAAAGCAATATTGATAATGGGGGAGGTTGTGCACATGTGGGGCAGAAGATATACGGAAAATCTCTGTACCTTCCTCTTGAGGTTGTTGTCAACCTAAAAATGCTCTAAAAGCATTAAGTCAATAGATAGACAGATAGATAGATAGATAGATAGGACTTTCATTGGGTCGAAAGTAGAAATTGGACTGGGGGAAAGTGAAGAAATACAACCCAGGGAGATGTAATGAAAGAAATAAAATGAAAGGGGACAGAATGTCTGTAGGGACAGTGAAGAGCTCAGTTTGACGAAGTTGAAGAGTTGATAGAGTTGATCGTGGGTCATCTCCTACCCACCCTGCCCCAAGGCAGATAAGAATGATTGCCGTTGACTGCACTCTTCTCACACTTGAAGAATCTTTCTATGCAGACAGCCACTCCCAATAAGCAGAAATGTGAAACCTGCCCAGCAAAATGGTGGCACCATTAACAAAGTCAGGCAGAGAGGAAAGACGGCTGAGTTTTGAAGGCATGAAAGAGCTGCATTTAGTTTGTTGACAAGGATGTGTCTAGGTTAAGAGTCACTCTCTGGAGGCTTCTTTGCTACAAACCCAGGCTACTTTGCATGAGAATCAGTAAGGTCTTCATTGAAGAGGCTAAGTTAAGAAATGGTGAAGACCAGATGGTAAGCTGAGGGATGGCAGAAGTTTGCTAATGAACCAAAGAGGATTTTTCACATGACTCCTATCAGCAACTTTAAGAGAGGTTGTGATATACATACTAGTAACTAACCCAGACTTTGTCCTTGAAAGATTGAAACAGAATTGCAAGGAAGTACACAGATACGAATTAAATGTATGCTAGGTCTGCTTGCCACCAAAGCAAACATCAATGGACCATGTACATCTCACAGTTTTGGAAAGACTGGGCAATGTGTGATTGGCTAGAATGTATTGAGCATGTACCAATCACCACCCAAAAAGCTTTATGCTCAAAACAACCCTATTAGAAATGATCATCTCCAGTTTAGACATGACCCAAAATAATGACACATACAGGAGGAGAGTTTTCCCTGGATCATACTACTAGAAAATAGTGGAGTTGGGATGCAAACCCAGTCAACCGACCTCCAGAAGTCACCTGTGATGGCGAAGTAGGAGGACACTGGTGATAGAAGGCGGTGATAAAGGGCACTAGAGTTCTGGTGGTGGGTGTGATATGGCATACACAGGGACTGAGGTGTGATTTCAATATCCTAAAATGAATACAGCAATGTAAACAAAAGAAAATATTAATTATTTAAAAAGTAGATGCTGAGTACCGAAGCATAAGATTTAGCACAAATTTTTAGCGTGTTCTCCAGGGACCCTCTGTATCAGAACCACTGGGTGCCAAACACACAGTCAGGATCTTGAAGCCCTGGGGACCTGCATTTTGACAAGGGTCCCAGGTGATTCTTACACACACTGAAGTTTGAGACCTCCTGGACTGAGACAAAAAGGGATGTGCCTTTTGAAAGAGAGAAAAAAAGAAAGATCCAAATCAAAATGGCTTCTACAAGAGAACATTTTAATATTTTCATGCCTTCCATACATTTCGTTTCTTGCAGAGCTTTAAATTACAAAGTCTGAGATCCTGAACGTTAGACTTCAGCCTCGCAGAAAATATAAGCCAACTCTTCCATTTTAAAGATAAGAAAAACAAAACACAGAATGGTTAAGAATTTTGCTTAACAATAGTGATCAAAACTGTATGGTGCTAGAGAAAAACCGATTCACAGATGAGTGGAATAGAACTGAATCATCAGAAATGCTCACACAAATATGGTCAGTTAATGTAATACAAAGGAGCCAAGAACATATAATAAAGGAAGAGTCTTTTCAACAAATGGTGCTAGGAAAACTGAACAGCCACATGCAAAGCAACAAACCTAGATCACCCTCTAAGAACATGCATAAAAATTAATTCAAAATAGAGGTTCAGATGTAAAACTGGAAACAATAAAATACTCAGAGGAACACATATGTTTCATATCAGTCTTCAAAAGGTCTTTGAGGACTCAAAATTCCAGGGGCAAAAGAAACAAAAACAATGGGACTACATCAAACTAAAAAGCTTCTGCCCAGTGAAAGAAACTTTCACCATAAAGAAATGACATCTCACTGAGTGGGAGAAGATACATTCACATCCTACATCTGACAAGCGGTTAATATTCAAAACATAAAAATAATTCCTAAAACTCAAGAACAGAAAAGCAAACAACTCAGTCAGAAGAAATTGTGCAGAACAACTGAATAAGACATTTCTCCAAAGAAGGCATACAGATGGCCAACAGTACATGAAGGAATGTTCCTCCTCTCATTATTAGGGAAATACAAATCAAAATGAGAGATCATATTATACCTGTAAGAATGGCTATTCTCCAGAAGACTAGAAACAACAAATGTTGGCAAGGATGCAGAGAAAAAGGACACTTTTACACAGTTGGTGGCTGTGTGAATTGCTACAACCATTATGGAAAGTACTATGGTGATTCCAAAAAAAATTGAGAATGGAAATGCCATATGATCCAGTTATATCTCTATTAAGATATTCACCCCCCCAAAAAACTCCAGTAATACTCCATGCTTATTGCAGCCTTATTTACAATAGCCATTGGAAATAGAATTGGAAAACACCTAAGTGCCCATAATCATATGAATGGATAAAGAAGATATAATAGATACCCACAGTGGAATACTACACAGACCTAAAAGAATGAAATCTTGCCATTTGCAATAACATAGATGGAACTAGAGAACAGTACACTTAAGTGAAATAAGTCAGAAGGAGAAACACACATACCAAATGATCTCACTCATATGTGGAATATAAAGAAACAAAGCAAAGGAAGGAAAAAACAAAAACAAAAAAAAACAATCCTTGGACACTGACAATAGAACTGAGGTTACCAGGAGGGAAGGGGGCGGTGGGAGCAGGTGGTGGTTGGGTCCAATGGACAATGGTGAAGAACTTTGGATAATTTGGTATTGGACATGGTATGTTGTTATTTATTTGATGAATGGTGAATCACGTAAAATATATGGACTTATATTTTTTTGTAAATCCAAGTTGACTCAATAAAAACATTTTTTAAAAGAATTAAGCTTAAGATGAAATAGTTTTAGTGAAATGGACAATCTTATGAACTAAAGGAAATAACTGAAAACCACGTTAATCAGAGTTGACTTCAGAAGATGTGTCTAATCACCAGCCACATACAGAGGAAAAACACATCCTGGGAAATCCTTAATCTTGAAGCACAAATGGGTATCCCTCAAGTCACATGCGTATCCATCTATGCTTTTATTAAACACTATATTCTTTTAATATGTGGGCTAAGATCTAAAATTTGGGTGATCTGACCCAAAAACAATCCATCTCTGGTTTCTCTTGAAAAATAAGAAGAGCTAACTATTTGGGAAGCAACCGTCACCCCTCTTCCCCCATCCCACCCTCAGTGGTATGCTCAACAATTCACTGCAAGCCCTGGAATTTCAGGCTGAGAGTCCACCGCCATTTATCATTATGTTTAAATAGTCTTTCTTACCCTAAAGAAAAATTTCTCATAACTATATGTCCATTAAAAGTATAGAAACAAATTTAGAACAATGAGACTGTGTGAATTCTTAGGTTTCCTATTTCATTCATTTTTACTGCCTGCCCAGCCCTTTGGGACAGCCAGCTTGTCACTCTCTGGCCTTAGAGCAGTTGGTAACGTTTCTGCTCTGAAGACAGGCTTGCAGCCCGTGGTCTAAACTCCAGTGGAGGAGAGTCCCCAGCTGGTCACCTGCAGAACAGCACCCTGGAGAGCCCGCTGTTTTTATATTCTAGCACAGGGCAGTGAGAAGGCTTCTCTGTACAGGGTACCACCATGCTCTGTGTTTGAGGTAATTAGTTTGGCTCTAAAATTAGCAGTTAAATAAATGTTAATGAACAGCTGTTCCCAATAAACAGGATAAATTGAAATTAATAATTGCCATATTCATTTAACAAATGAATTACCCACTTTTTAAATATACCGACATAACACATGTCTGATCTCCTGCCAAGCTGAGCCAGCCTGAGAAAATTTATTTAGTGGCAAAGTCGGGCAACCTGGGAGTTTCTCAGCAAATATTATACCACCCACTCCGAAGATACCGAGGACACGTGTGACTGTCGGGCTTGCATTTACTTTAAAGGGTACACACATAGATTGACTACGACCCAATCGCTGAGAAGAAGGGAGTAATTTATTGTTACTGAAAGTGGGAGAAAGTTGTGCCAAGTATTTTCCCTGCTGACACCCCCACTCTATCCCACACCCATATTTTTTTATCTAAGGTACAGAGCTTATTTATGGGTCTTTAAAGAACCCAACTGTGTGGTGGCCCAGGAGTAGAAAACTGCTAGAAACACTGGATTCCAGGGCAGTGGGAAGGGCATGAGCTTTGGAAGGACAGATCAAGACTCAAGTCCTGGCTATGAGAATCACCTCAGTTTTCCCATCTGCACAATGGGAATAAGTTTCCTTATAGGAGTATGTTGAACTGCACATGAAATCATACAGATCAAAGAATTGGCACAAAGTTTATAACAATTGCTTGTTACGTATTCATTTTGCTACCTCTTACATGTGCATTGAGAAATCCTTCATAGTACAAAGGGAAAAGCACATTCCACGGAGCAAGTCAACCTACACCTGACCTGCCAGCACACTCGTTCACTGGTCTCTCAGCAAGCATTCACTATGCCTGACTGTCCTAGGCAGGATGACAACATGAATGAGACAAGGGCTCTGCTTGGTGGAAATCATGGTCTGGTGTCCTGGGGCAAAGACACTACTAATATGTCCCTGAGGGATGGGAATGTCCAGGTGAGAGCCGGGAGGGCTGGAGGACAATAGGATAGTGGCCCAATGACTCACTGGGATAACAGGAATAATTAGGGGAACGCCTTCCTGGAAAAACATTCAAGCTCATTCAACATTCTAAATGTGAATCCAAGCCTGCTCTGAAAAGAACATTCTAGAAAAAGAACAAATGAAAAAGATCTTAAAGTGGGAACAAGTTCTGGCACATTCTAGCAAAATCAGTATAATCAAGAGCATAGTAATATCTGATTTTCACTTTTAAAAGATCACCTTGGTGCCAAATGGTACAAAGGCAAGAGGAGGGAGATGATTTCAGAGGCTCTTAGAGATGGTGGCTTCAAAGAGGCCTCTCCATAAATTACCCCAACCTCCCTCTTCCCATGCAGAAGGGTCCTCCTTCCCCCAGAATTCCCACAGCAAACCAAGTTCATCACAAAACACAAGGTCATTGTTGACAGAAGGCACTTAGTGAGTAGACCCTCTCTGCCGCTCAGAGCTGGATCATGAAGGTAATAACTGCATATGTGATGTTTGTAACCTTCTCCACACACTCTTGTGTCCTCCCCACTCCTAACACTCACGTCACTTGTCATCAGAGCGCTTTGCATCTATGAAGGGACCCGATAACGGCTGTGATGATCATGTTAAACTGCCACATAGGCATGAGCAGTATTTCAAAGTGAGTACGAGACCTTGGTCAAGATGTGCCTCCCAGCTCTGTTTCTGTCTCCCTGTGCAGGACCGACCTACTGACTGGCCCTCTTCACATGCCTGCATCCCCACTAGAGAAGTGGTGAGGGGTTGTGCCCCGCCACTGGGTGTTAGCCAGGGCTGACACCCGGAAAGGTCTTTGGATGTCGCCTCTCTGGCCTACAGGAGCTCAGTAACTACCAGCTCTTAGCAACAGACCCTCAGCACGCAAAGGTCTTCTCTCTCATTGACACAAATCCTGTTTCACTGATGACCCAGATGTGACTATAGACAGTCACGTGCAAAATTAGTGGTAAAATTACTTCATAGAAAGTTTGAAGTTTTAGATTGGAAGCTAATTTCTGGATCTGGTGGCAAACCCTGCAATTTCAAAGGGTCCCTCTTTGGCATGTCTTTGGAGCCAGTGTGGGGTGCTTAACACTCTGCAGCACAGATCACCAAGCATGGGCAGAGACGGGGAGACGGAACTCTCGGACACCGCTGGAAGCAGTACAGTCAGATGAGAGGCCAAGACAGCCCTTCCTGAAACAGTCTGAATTTGCGTGAACGTCAACTCAGTGATTTCCCTTCTAAGTCATCTCTTCTGGAATATGACACCTACCGTGGTCTGAATGTTTGCGTTCCCTTCACAACTCAGATATTAGAGTCCTGATGCCCCAGGTGATGGTGTTAGATGGGGGGACACTGGTGGGGTGGTGAGTAGGTCGTGAGAGTGGAGCCCTCGTCAGTAGGATGGATCAGCACTCTCAGAAGAGATCCCCGGAGCTCCCAGGTCCCATCTAGCAGACATGGCAAGAAGGCACAGGGTGCAGCCCTCGCCAGGACCCGACCCCGCTGGCATCTGAGTTAGGACTTCTGGCCTCCAGAACTGTGAGAAAGAAATTTCAGTTGTGCATGAGCCGCCCAGGCTGTGGCACTTCGGTATAGCAGTCAAACAGACGGAGACAGGACACTGCCCAAGGGTGCTCACTGCAAAGACCTGTGTTCCTTGAAGTACTGTTTGCAACACTGACAAGTGGAAACCACCTACGTGATGGTCCAGGAGGAAATAACTAAACAAATTCTAATATTGCCACAATACGAAACGCCATGCGAGAGTAAATGACAGGTGGCTGAATTATACATGCTAAATGCTAAGATGTCTAAAACCTATTACACCGTTGCAAAAACCAAGTTGCCAAATTAAATGTGTGGCATAATATATTTTTAAATGCTATGTATTTTTATACACACAGGTTTGCATGGCAGAGCCTTCTAGATGCTTTCTCCTCTGCTGTTCAATAACAGAGTCAAGACCTTATTTGTTGTAGAAACAATTTGGCCAAAAAACTATAGCTCCCAGCATCTTCTGCTGCAGGGTACAGCATTATGACTAAATTCTGGTCAATGATATATATTCAGAAGTGAATACAAAGGAGATTTTCCTTCCTTCTATGTCTGGCCTGGAAGGCAGATAGAATGGCTAGAGCTTTTGCCACCATATTAGACCAGGAGGTGACTTGAAGATAAAGGTAATGGATAGAGAGGTGCACCCTGCTGGAGTAATGGTTTGGTCAACTGCCTCCAGCCTAAGCACAGTCCACATGCATTCCAAGGACCTGGGTTCATGCCCCAGGCTGGGAGAACCACCAAGATGAACACCTAAATAAAGATAAAGTCCTTCTTCCTTCTCTCTCTCCCTGCCTGCCTGCCTCTGCCTTCATTCCTGCCTGCACCTTTCCTTTAAAAAATAAAAAGCAATGGACAGAGGATGGCAGACTAGTGCCTGGATTCCTGATGACAGCACAGTGCCATCAAGTCAGCCCTAGACTCCCAGCATCCAGAATCTCCTTATGTGAGAAAGAACTTCTAACCTATTTCAGCTAATGCTATTGGAGGTTTCCCTATCAGATGCCGCCACATCTACTCCTATGTAATAGAGTAGGTGATTCCAACAGCCTGCAAAAATACACACTAACTAATTGCAGGTGCTGCCGCTGGGGAAAGGAGAGGACAGCAATGACAAAGGGTAGTCTAAGGAAAACACAGCTCTATCTTTCGTAAATAATTTTCAGGAGCACTCTTTCCAATCCTTGTACCTCTAAAAATAGGTATTTTTAATAAAGGGGAGGTTTTTACTAATAGCTCACTAAAATGTTTTTGTTTACAGAGTGATTATGGCATTTTAGGGCTTTTAAGAGTGCGTCATACTTTTAAATAACTATGATAAAGAAGTTGCATAAATTTATGATTCGGAAGATAAGGCAAAAAGTCCAAATGTGTTGCATGAGGCGTTGACTTGGGGATATAGCAGTAACAAGGTGTCTTTCTTGGGTGAGCCCTGGTGGGGTGGTGGTTAAGTCCACTGCTTCTGGCTGGGCGCAGTCCACATTCATCCCAAGGACCTGGGCTCACATCCGAGGGCTGGGAGAACAACCAAGATGAACTAAATACAAATAAGTAAATGTTTCTTCCTCCTCTCTCTTCTTGCCTGCCTGCCAGCTTGCCTTCATTTCTGCCTGTACCTTTCCTTTAAAAAAAAAAAAAAAGGTATTTTTCTTTACTGAGCAATTTTTTTATTTCTGAAAAAAAATAAATAGTTGCATGCTTTCTACAAAGTCATAAAAGGATGACCTAAAATAAAGAGGAGACTTCCAGGTTAAACTGAAGCGCCTGATTAAGCAGCAGCTGGCAGGGCTCAAGGTCTCAGACTGGCCTTCACCAGACTCCCCGCTGCAGCCAGAAACACTGTTATTTTAGAGGCATGCCCCCCCACACACACACACCGCAAGGGATTCTATTCTTTTTTCTCCCTTTCCCCACCCCTGGCTCTGGGTCTCCAACCCAGGGTCCACGGCTCTCATCGCCTGGGTTCTGAGCTGCCTGAGCCTTGGAGGGAGGCCCACAGGGGATTCTGACCTGAGTGTCAGCATGATGCCCCCACCAGACTCTCCTGGGGGCTGACCACCAGAAACCACCCAGCAGAGGCAGGACCAAAGGGATGCCCCCTGGGATATTTCCAGGCCTTTGTGGTCATTGAATTACTAGGTCCCTGAAGGGGTGAATTCGCTTCAATGATTTTCCTGAGCAGAGAATTGTGTTCTCTTTTGCAAGCACTATTTCTAAGTCTAGAGGGAGATGCACAGAGATGACATGTTGATTTTCACTGGCAGGGTCAGAGTGAGGCCCCACAATTCCAACCTCTGTCAGCCGAGGGCCAGAAAGCACACTTCACACACTGGCCTCAGGGTACTGTCGCCAGTAAGAGCTGTGGGAGCTCACAGCCAATCACAGGAGGAGAGAGGCAGGTCCCAAGTCCACATTCAGCCCACACTCACCAACTTTAGAGAAGCAAAGTCAGCAGGAAGCCAGCCCAATGACAACAATGAGGCAGAAACAGGGAACGACCTTTCCTGGTTTCAACATGTCCAGTCCCAGAGCTGGCAAAAGCCCAACCCCGAGTCATCAGCTTCCTCTATGCCACACCTGTGACACCTGGCCCAGGCAGACCGGCCTCCTGACAAGTCAGCATCTCCAATGTCAACTAGGCATTCCGCCAGACCCAGCAAGTCTGTGGGGTCAGGGCAGCCTCATCTTCTTTCTTTCTAATTCCACACACCGGCAGCCTCTGCTGATGCTCAAGAAAACAGGAGCAAGTCAGGACCTCCCGGCTCCCTCCAAATGGAAACCTTCCGTGTGTCTGCACCCCTCTGCCACTCTGCCCTCTGACCACAGCAGAGGACAGCACTCCTCCTGCTCCAGGCCTACCCCCACCCTGGGATCAAGATCCCCCTGCTCCTCACTTCCCAAAGCCACTGCCTCGCCACTGGGATGACCGATCTTTCTTTTGTTTCTACATCTTTCCCTCCATCGCTTCCTCTAGTGTTAGTGCCTGCAGACAGACATGGTGCTGTTACTATATTTGATCTCATGAGAAGGAACAGGGAAGGCTTCCCAGAGGAAATACTGCTGACACAAAAATCTGAAGGATGAGGAGGAGTTGGCTTGGGAAAGAAAGGAAGCAATAATTCTCCAAGCAGTGGAATCTTGCACATTCATCGGTCCTGTGAAAAATGGCACTTTGAAATGAATCTGTTAGCCTCATCCATGTATTTCTACCCACAAAAATAAATTGGTGATGTGGTGGAGGGCCAGGTGTGTTGACCTGTACCAAGGGAGGGGGAAACTGCACATCTGGGGAACAGACACATGTGAGTTTATTTTAATGTGTAAAACAAAGCTGCCTCAATAAAATGCCAAAAAAAAAAGAAAAAAAAAGGCGGGGTATGGTTTCAGTTTATAAATGTTGAGGGGAACACAAACATTTGACCGTGGCAGAATCCAAAGCCACAAATGACTGTTTGAATTAAAATTAAATAAAATTGACTATTCAGTTCCTTGGTTGCACCAGTCACATTCTGTATATAGAACATTTTAATCAATAGAAAGTGCTCCTGGGCATTGCTGATTTAAACCTCTGGGAGCAGAAGGGTGGATATGAGACTCACCATAAGTTAGATTTCTCTTTGATTTCATTTTTAAATATTTTGTTTGTGTTCATTACAAGAAGACCTGCATCTGTGGTTAATATCACAAGTTTGGTGATTAATATTCATTTGTTAACAAACATGTGAATAGATGCTGTTTTCCTTATAAATACAAGCAGCTTCAGAAGTACAGGTCAACACAGAGGAAACCAAACCAATCCTGGAACATCTGCAACAGAACCGAGGTCACCAACAGGGAAGGGGGCGGGCAGGGGCATGTGGTGGCGGAGCCTGCGGGACAGCGGGGAAGACCACTCCGTGATTTGGCGGAGGGCTGGGTGTGTAAACATACATATATAAGAAATGGAGAACCTTGATATATGAGGCTATTTTAATGTGTAGAAAAAATTGCTGCAATAAAAAAAATTTAAAAAAAAAAAATAGATACAGGTCCACCATCCTTGAAGAAGGGGACGCTCACCCCTGTTTATCACTGGAGAGTTATTTGGCCTTTCTTGGTGAAGTCAGAAATTCAGCTTTATACTGATAAAGTAATTAGTACAGATTTAACTCAAATTTTATGGCTCCTAGTTTGTCAATATTCTCTATCATTTTCCCATACTTCTCTACGTAAAAGATAAAGAATAAACCTAACTCACATACAGTGTCAGCACATCTTTACTCCATGTTCCTCCTCACTTGTCCCTGACTTGGTTGCCGGTTGTTTCAACTTAGTTTTCACCCAAAATCTGTGGGAGAGTTTAAAGCACAGTGGACTCCTGAACAGCTCTGAAGTTTAAGGGGACTGAACACACCTCACACACAAAGTTGCAAATCTGAGCTTAACTTCTGATGCCCCCAAAACTTAACTACAGTGGTCCTTTGGTATCTCCGGGAACTGGTGTCAGGAAGCCCTCCACCACCCCCATACCAGAGCCCAGGGATGCTGCGATCCCCGTTAGTCGTTCCCCCACATTCACAGGACCCCCATCCACCTGGCCCCAAGGATGGTTGAATTCCAGAATTCAGGACCCCCAACAACAAAAAAAATCCCACCTGTCGGTGAGCCCACGGTGTTCAAACCCCTACTGTTCACAGGTCCACTGTAGCTTTGTTTCAAAGTTCTGAGGTGACAAAAACATGTTCAATACAGGGCCATGTGTTACAGTGCAAAGAGGAGGGGACAGCTGGGTTTCATCAGGAGTAAAAGGCATGGGCCTGCCTGGGCAGAGTTCTACCTTTAACCCACCAGCAAGGATTTTGAAGTGGAAGAGCAAAAATGACAGGCAGATGGCCAAGAGGTAGGAAATGCTCAACCTCACAGCCAGCAGGAAAATGCAAATCGAAACCACAGTGAGAGATCACTTATGAGAAGGGCTATCACCAAAAAGATAAATAACAAATGTCGAAAGAGGCACTGTTGATAGGAAACGTAAGTGGTGAACACAATATGGGAAACAGTATGGCGGTTCCTCAAAAAATTAAAAAGAGGTATGTCCTATGGAGCAGAGGTTAGATCAGTTGCCTCTAGAGGAGCAGAGTCCACTTACATCCTAAGGACCTGGGTTTGTGCCCCGGGTCTGAGGGAAACCACCAGTGTGAACAACTAAATAAAAAGAAAATAAAGTGCCACTTCCTCCTCTTCCTGCCTGTCTGCTCTCATTCATTCCAGCCTGCACCTTTCCTTTAAAACAAAACAAATAAAAAACAGAACTGCCACATGACCCAGCTATTCTACTTCCAGGTGCTTCTAAAGAGGAAAACACTAACTCAAAAAGATATCTGCACCCCTATGTTCACTGCAAGGCTATTTTAAATAGCCAAGACGTGGAAACAACTTGTCCAGGATGAAAAAATGTGGATAAAACGTAGGATGCATATTTTCTATTGTGCACAATGGACTATTATACAACCATAAAAAGGTGAAATCTTGCCATTGACAACAATATGTATGAACTTTGAGGGCACTGTGCTAAGTTTAATAAGACAGAGAAAGACCATATGATCTCACTTTTATGTGGAATCTAAAAACACCACCAAACAGAAAGAAAACACACACACACACACACACACACACACACACACACACACAGAGAAGCTCAGAGAGATGGAGGACACATGCTGGCTGTCAAAGGCAGGGTTGAGCGTAGGCTGGGTGCAGGGCGGGCAAAATGGGTAAAGAGGTCAAAAGGGACACACTTTCCATTACAATGTAATATAATTTCCATATAATTTCAGTGCTGGGGCTGGAATAACCAGCCCAGTTTCTATAGTGAACAAGGCTGTACTACATATCTGAAAGTTGCTAAGAGAGTAGATCTTAAAAAAGTTTTCATCACAAGAAAAAAAACTTGACAATGAGGTATGTTAAGCAGATGTTAACTGGACTTACTGCCAACATTTTGCAATATATACAAATCCTGAATAATTATCTCACACCTAAAACCAGTTTCATGTTGTCAGGTATACCTCAATAAAGAAAAATGATGGACAGAAAGAAAGAAGTACTTCTACTCTTAGAGGAAGCAAAGGAAGAACAAGGAAGGAAGCAAGGAAAAGCTTAAATTCAAATTTTGAAAAAGTAATTCTGCTGTTCCGGGAGCAAAAAACAACAAAGAACAGACTAGAAGGAGGCCAGAGTAAACGAGACAGGCTGCTACAGGAAGCTATCGCAGTCAGACACCAGGGCAGGCTCTGGGTCACCAGACAGGTGTCGCTACATTTCCCAAATCAAAGGTCCAGAGACCACACTGAGGAAAGTGGAAGTAGTTACAGGCAAACAAGGCAGACTCCCTAAAGTCAGTCTCACAAAACGGGAGTGTGTGGCCCTTCCCACAACCATAGGCACAGGGATAACGGTGGATTTAATCCTCAAAAAATTAACTGTTACTTGAAGAAAAACTTCTGCCTAACAGGCAAGTCAATTTCTCAGGATTCCAAGACAAAAATATATTCTCACCATGAAATTTTCATCTCAAAGGAGACTGCATGACTTACCCCTGAAATATTCCAGCAATTCTCTTTGCTTTCTTTATTCCACTCTCTGCACTTTTAAAGAAACACTATGGAAATTTCCTTTTATCAAAAGAGAGAAACAAGTTCCTTTTTGTAATAAACCAATTAAATCAGAAAAGCCGACAGAGCAGTCTCTGGAATGTTTTCTGCTCTTGAAAAATCACAAGACCTGACAACACTGGGGCTTTCTTCTCACAAAGCAGTCATTAGCTAGAACTCAGTGCACTCTGTTTTGCTGTTGTTTATTTGTTGGGTTTTTTGTTTGTTTTTCAGAACTGATCCGCTTTTTCAGATCGCTCTCCAGGACCCACAGTCTAAACACGTGAATTCACGCAGGTTACCCAGCGGTCCCATTGTCTTCGGCAAGATACTGTACACTCTCGCCCTCTGCTGGCCAATCTGTGCAACTTCAGAAAACCACTCAATTATTCCAGCTCTGTCGTCCGTAAATTAGCCACTCAAAAACAAACTTCTCTTTATCCATATCCCTAACGATTTCCCAACAACAGATGATATGTATTCAATAATTCAAACTTAATTTGACTTTAACATACCACCACTTAAAGAAATGAACAGGAGGGCATGTCTTGGTGACCTAGCGGTTTTGTACACCCTGGGAGCAGTCCCCACATTACATCCCAGGGTCCCCGCTCAGGACCCAGGGTCCCAGGGAACAACTAATGTGAACAACTATATAAGAATGAATAAACTGCTTCATCTTCCTCGCTCTTTCTGCCTACTCTCCATTCCTGCCTGCACTGTTTTCTTTAAAATTTTTTTTTTTAATTTTAAATGAAAAATGAGCATATATCCAAACATGGAACACTAATTTCTCTTAATACAGTTCAGATTTCTTTGTAAAGAGAATTCATAGTTGTTTGCTTCACATACAATACTTTCATTTTTCAAAAAAAATTATTCTATTTTCCTGATTATTATTAAACTACATTTATTTGTCCTGAAGTTAGCCACCCCAAGAATTGTGATGCTGAACTTCTTGTCTCATTGTCCTGGTCACAGCCATCACATGGGCCACAATGAAACAAGTGTCTCCGTCATCAAACTACTGCAAAGGGAAACCAACCCTCCAATCAGGGAAAATCTCAACCTCACAGGTCATGCAAAGCTCATGCCGCCTTAATTCAATTTGACAGTTGTGTTTTTAAAGATATATATTCAAGGAGATAAATGTCTCCTCTAGTTTTTACCATCATTCTCTCTCTCAAATATTAAAGATGATAAAAGCCAAGCAAGTTAATCACCGTATTCCCAACTCGCAGCGGGAAGAGCCAAGAACATAAAGTGACAAATTTATACAGCTGAACTGGGAAGCTAGAGGTGACTGCCAAGTGCACCTAATCAAAGGACAATAAGACCCACAGATGTTTAAGACCAGTGCAAATTAGCAAACACAGAGAGCTCTCGTTCTTACAGAAATGATTTTGTTCATTTCAAGAACAACTTGGGATCCCAGTAAGTGCGGCTCCATTAAACAAATAATGTAGAATAAATAGTTTGGTGTGCCTTGGTGGCATAGCACTGAAGCCTGCCACCTTCGGCCGGTGCTGTCTGCACACAAGGACCCAGGTTCATAACCCGGGGCTAGGGTGGGGGTAACCAATGTGAACTAAAGAAAATAAAAATACTTCTTTCTCCTCTCTCGTCCTTCCTGTCTTCCTACTTACCTTCATTCATGACTGCACTTTTCCTTTATTAAAAATAGTTTGGGTGTGCCCACGTGGAGGAGGGGTTGGGCGCAGTCCACATACATTCCAAGGTCCCAGGTTCACATCCAGGGCCCAGAAAACAACCAAGTTGAGCAACTGCATGAAATAAAGTGCTTCTTTCTCCTCTCTTCTTGCCTGCCTCTGTTGCCTTCATTCCTGCCAGTCCCTTTCCTTAAAAAATATTTTTTTAATACTTTGTCTTCAATAACATTTATTGCTTATAATGAAGATGCTTGAATCTTTTAAAGCACCAACTTTCTAGGAGTCCCTTACAGATCAAAACTTTTCTAATAATACAAAGTGTTGTAACGTGCCTTATTTACTCTCTTTCTCACGTGAGTGGATGATGTTTTCTAGAGATGGAGAGTAATACTTCAATGGCTTGAATGCAGAAGAGGATAGAATAATTCAGTTCTCTTCTGTTGATCTAGTTATTCGAGATTTGCAAAATATGAAAAATACTTTTCACTAATTTTTTGTTTTAGAAAATGTAGATATTTCTTACAGAAATATTATATTAACATACATTGGTTGACTAATGTTATTTTAAATGAATTATTATTTTACTTGTTCTCAGCTTTAGTTTGTTTTTTGTTTGTTTGGGTTTTTTGGGGTTTTTTTTGAAGGAAAGATGCAGGCAGGAATGAAGGTAACTAGGCAGGCAGATAGAGAGAAAGGAGAAAGATGCACTTTATTTTTCAGTTGTTCGCACAGGTTGTTCCTCTACACCCCACCCCAGATCCAGGTTTCCAACCCAGGGGCCTGCGGCCTGTGCTCCCTCAGAGGAGACAGTGCTAACCGTTACTCCACCCAGGCGCCTTTAGCTTTAGGTTCTATTTAGGTAAATACTGAGAGAGAAGCACATAAACAAAAATTTGTTAGGGTTCTCAGTGATATTTAAGAGTTCTAAGACCAAAAGATTTGAAAAGCTCCGTTTTAAACACTTCTATTTTTGTAGATTGATCTTAAAGGATCCTTCTGCACGGCTAATGAAAAGAGCAGGGCAGGGGTCCAGGAGAACGTCTTCAAAGCGCCCAGCCGGCTGCGACATCCTCACCACCTCCCAAACCTTCCACTCTTCATCCGAGACCTTCCACTCCAGCCCACTTGCGGAAAGACCATACTTTACAGTGAGAATCATCAGAACCACAACCCAGCATTGTCATCTGATGCACGCCCACTATTTTCCAGGCATGCCCCTTTCATTACTCATGAACGAATCAATAAAAAGTGCTTAGAATGATGCCTGGAATGTGGCAAGCCCTCCTAAAATATTAGCAATGAGGGTGGAAGTGGTGATGGTGGTGAAAATCCAGTATTTCAGAGATATGTTGAGATTATTCCTTGTTTGCAGCGAGGAAACTGAGGTACAGAGATGGTCCTCAAGTTCACACCATTCAGCCACGAATTCTAAATCTCAAATCCATGAGCCAAGCTCTGCTCTGCTGTCCACCGGTGATTCTCACAGTGCCATGTAGATGAATCGTCTGAGGTTCTAGTTAAATGCAGATTCTGATTCAGAGGGTCTGGGGTGGGACCTGGGATTCTGCCTTTCTAACAATTTATCAAGCAGTGCTGGTGGTTTGGGTCCTCAACTTCCAATGAAGAAGAAAGCACACCTCCTCTCACAGGCATCTGAATCCAGTCTTCATTTTTTCTGTCTATTCTAAAATATTCTGATCCCAAGTATTTTTCACCCGGGTCCCATTTAACAATAGTCCGTCACCTTCATTCAACCTGTAATGTTGTAAATAAGTCAGTGACCCTCACAAACTGCTTGTGGAATGAGCCCGCATTCACTCTTGCCTCCGTCATCCACGCAACTAGTATTCCAAGCGGCCATGAGGGGGCACTATCTGCTAATCAATAGCTCAGACCCAGGTGCAGTCTTCGAGTTGAGTTGTGGAATTGGGCACATGGATGAACATATCATGAAACATGGACAGGAATTGTATGTTAGTGGTGACCGGAGTACAGGTCTCCTATGTAACACAATTTAAGCAGCAGGAGACATGATTAAGTGTGCCAAAATGAAATAAAAATGAAAACTCTGTGGCTTTAGTGAAGGCTTTATGGGGAGTCAACTATGCTTGTTTATGAAACACAAGAGCAAAATTAAGAACTTGTCTGATTCCAGGGAAAAGATCAAATGTTAATTCTAAAGAATCAGTTAATATTGGGCATTTTTTTTTTTTTATGTATTCACTACCTTTTAAACAGAGCTCTGTCTAAGCTTTCTCATGTGTCACCTCCACACACAGACCGGTAAAAGTCTCTTAGGCCACTGTATTACTACACAGTAAGAAAATTAGCTGAGGCGCACCCCTGTGGAGTAGTAGTGGTTAAGTCAGCCACCTCCAGATGAGCCAAAGCCAGAATGCCTGGATTCAGTTTCCAGATTTATCACTTACAAGTCACGTGGCTTTAAGTGGGCTCAATGGTGAAATGGAATGCTCGAGATCGGGTGCAAAGACCTCCAAGGGCTCAATATGATTCCATAGCCCATGCAATAGCCTGTGCCTCATAACCCAGGAACTACAAAAGACTAACAATATTTAAAGCCATTTCAGTGATGCCCAGTGTCATTTGACACTTAGTGACAAGGCTGGCTGGCTCTTTTTAAAAAATAATCGCTTAGGTTGGTTCTGAGAACAGAATAGACCCAAGGCTGATGGGAAGGGTAACACTTAAATCAGTGACTTCAGATCCTAAAGATCAATGACAGGAGATTCTAAAGATGTCCCTTCTTCCCAGCCTATACTGTCTCCTAAAAACATAAAAGAGAACAGTCAACAGCCATTTTAAAGACATAGCTCTATTGATAACACAGAGAACTAATGACATAGTATAAAAAGAAGGTGCGTCCTGGTGGAGTGGCGATTGGGTCAGCTGCCTTGGAAGGAACAAGTCACATACCTCTGGGTCTGGGGGGGAAACAACCAGAATGAACAACTAAATTTAAAAAATGAAATAAAGATGCTTCTTCCTCTCTCTTCCTGTCTACCTGCCTACTCGCCTTCACTGCTGCCTGTGCCTTTCCTTTTAAAAATGTAAATACTTCTTTAAATATATATATATTTATATTTTTTCTTTCTATATAAAGAAAAGGCAATTTTACAATGACAACTAGTAGAATCCTTTCAAAATTATATGTATGCATAAATGTATACGAAAATACATCTCACCTTTCCCATGCCACCTTCCCTGAAAAAAAACCAACCAGGAACTCTTCTATCTCTGAGATTTTTAACCAATTTTCTAGACTCTGTCAGTAACTCATATACCCTAGAGCTTCCGGGAGGTACCTTGAAGGCCACAGCTGAAGGGGTGGGGTGCTCAGAAAACAAGTCCATGGATTCCACACAGCACTTACTATACGCAATAGCTCTCCTTTTATCTGTTGTTGATACTGAGCTTCTGCCGAAGATTTCATCTAGAAAAAAAGGTTTCCCACAGCTGAAGCACATGTGAGCACCATCAGCCATAATATTAACTCGGACTCACTTTATAACATTTCCAATCAGCGAGTCTTAAATAGCATTATCCATGATCTTCTCACCAGC
Source organism: Solenodon paradoxus (assembly GCA_004363575.1). Lineage (NCBI taxonomy): Eukaryota > Metazoa > Chordata > Mammalia > Eulipotyphla > Solenodontidae > Solenodon > Solenodon paradoxus. Next base: position 196,714 of record RJWH01002554.1, on the reverse strand, counting down.
ATTTACAGCTTCCACAGTCTCTTCAGACTTGGCATGATCTTAGTCCCACTTTCTTGATTTTCAGACAATTTCTAGAATGGCATCATAGATTCTTATTGAATAATTGAATGTTTCTTTCACAAGGACATTCATCTTTAGGGGAGACTGTCAGCTAACTGACACCCCAGGTAGTTTCACCAAAAACTAGGACCAAAGGTCTCTAAATTCCCATAGGCTTCCTGCAAAGCACGTTGAGATCCTGTTTCACTACTGTTTCCCAACACAAAGACATTCTTTTAAGCAGCATTTTCTTCCCATACCTTTCTTAAAATGACACTTGATGACAATTAATTATCAAGTACAGTATATGCTGAGAAGTAAGGTAACTCCATGGTGGCAGGGAGTGCTTGGGTAAGATTTGCACATGAGCGATGGAAGAACACAGCAATGCTCTCCAATGTGGGAGCCACGAGCCACAGGCAAGTTTTTTTCTACTTAAATAACTTAAACTAAATAACACTTAAAGTCCAGGCCCTCAGTGTCCTAACCACATTTCAAGTGCCCAGTAGTCACATGGGCCCATGGCTACCACATGGGATAGTGCAGATCTAGAATATTCCCACCACCACAGGCATTTCTTTTGGCTAAAACTGATATGAAGGCCACCAAGTCTGTCATTTCATCAAGTGTTCTGTCCGGTAAAATGCTATGATCCTCGCTGCATTAATCTGGAAAATTCTGCCACCTAAACCCCAGGCCTTTATATTAGAATATTAATATTATTAATCTCCAAGACTCTGGGTCCAACATTAGAAAAAATCCAAGTTTGCAGCTCAACTCACACTTACTTGCAGTGTGACCTTGAGCTAGTTACTTAGCTCTGAATCTCAGTTTCTTCATTTGATAAATGGGAAGAAGAAAACTCTTTGTATTGTACTGAGAATGAAATGAAATAATATATACAAATACAGAAAAGTGATTCACAAATATTAAAGTCTCAACAACCATAAGCTAAAGAAATTACATTTTTAAAGTTCATAAAGTCCTTTTTAACTTTCCCAAATTTAATAGCATTTTTTCTTTCAAAAATTTGAAGCATGATATCTTGTCATTGGAGTTGTTTTAAAAAAATAAATGAATCTTTCTCCCAAGCATAAACAGGAAGGGAAGTCCTATAACCCCTAAGAGCAGCCTTTCCCATTTAAAAAGTGAAAGCCAACTCAAGGATGGCAATATTCTTCGCTGCTAACACAGCAGGGGCTGTCTGAGCACCATGTTCCTCCCACAGCACCTGCCGTCCTGGGATGTAGTAACGCATGTGCAAACAGCCCCCACCTGCTGGACCTGGCAGTGGTGGAGACACACAGCAGCGCTGAAGAGATCACATCAATACCAGGCACTCAAATGAGCAAGATGTAGAAAGAACAAAATACGAAAGGAAAAAATATATTGAATACACACCTAAAATGGGTGAGCTGCAAGATATGTGAATTCTATTTCAGCAAAGCTATTTTATTCTGGTAAGAGTAAAATAGTCCAACACTATGCCTGAGTGAATTACATGGTATATGAATCCTAACTCAATAAAACTGTTATATTCAGACCAAGGGGTCAATGTATGGTAAAAAAAAAAAAAAAAAAAAAAAAAAATGGAATTAGACCTTGAAGGGTGAACATAATGATTTTTTTTTTTCTTTTAAGGAAAAGTTCAGTCAGGGATGTAGGTGAGTAGGCAGGCAGAGAAAGGAGGAAGAAATCACTTTGTTTTTCATTTAGTTGTTCACACTGGTTGTTTCCCCCAGGACTAGAACCCGGGGTATGTGGCCTGCTCCTGCGGAGGCAACTGACCTGACTGCTGCTCCAGCAGGGTGCGCCAACATAATGTATTATTATACGGATGTTGATTAATAATGATGTACACCTGAAACCTGTTATGGTATAAACCAATGTTACTTCAACAAAATAAAAGTATTGAACACCTTCCTCCAAAAACTTAGGCCAATGCAAAATGGAAAAATTCATTGCACGAGGTAGATGTGATCACGGAATTTTTTTTTAACAACTAGATTTTCCACTAAGTGATGGGATGGGTCCCACAACAAACACTATCCTGTAAAAGCACAAAATGGGCTTATTAGATCCAAAGCATGGCTTTACCTATCCTGGGCTCATAGACATTTTAGCCGTTGTCTTGACAAAAAGACTGTTTTTCTAAGACACTGTCTCTACAGAGAGTGACCTGTTGTCTTCACTGCAGTGAAATCAACCCCTGAGACGTCTTTTTGATTAACTGGGGCCTCTCTTTACATAACAAAAATCAGAGCTGCCATTCTAATTTGCATTATAACAATGAAAAAAGCGAACAAACACTGGCAAAGAAAAAAAAAAAAAGGTAGAAACAATTATACCATTAGACCAACCACAGCTGAATTCCAACAGCACTGATTTGTTGCCACAGAAGAAGGTTCTACACAAATGGGCGCAATGCAACTACCTCCTTATGTTGTCACCACACGCTTGCTTTCCAAAGAGCCTTCACGTCTATGTCCAACTTTCATCCTCCAGAAAGTCAAAATTGCTCCATCATCTTCCTTACAATGGGCTGAAGTGCCATCTAACCAACAGCAGAAGCCGAGGTGCAGATGCCGTGTTGTGGGAGCGGCCACCCGGGCCCAGCAGACCTTGTCAGCACTTACCTTAGGGAAGGTGGGGCCCTCAGCTTGGCACCTGCAGCCTGGAGGGACACTCCAAGACACCAGACCCTCAATAATGGGACACGCCATTCAAGAAGGTTCCACAGCAACAAACGAACAAAAAACAAGATAACTCCATCAAAAAAGAGCACAACCGGAGCTCTGAAGGAGGCCAGGCTGTAAGCAATTGCAAACCCCAGGGGCTTGCGCGCCTAGAGTTGAGTCGAGCATGCGCAGCAGGCAACCCGCGGCAGCTGCTCGGTGGTGCCCTGCCTGGGCCTTACCCCCTCCAGGAGCTGCACCTGTGTGTTCAGGGCCGGACAATCTGTCGGCGGGAGAGGGCAACCCCCGAGACCTGAAGGTTCAGGCCAACTTCGCTGATAAGAAACAGCTGTCTTCAGGTGTGTTTGGGATACTGAGGACACAGCGCGTGCCGAGGTCCCAGCTTAGCCTATCCCTGACCGCCTCTCGCCCCTCCCCAATTCTGGGTCTGCTTCAGGGACCCTTCTCCAGGTGTCAACAACGGTCAGTTGTAGGGTTGCAGGGAAAGTTTCCCCACCCCCTGAGGTTCTTCTCAGACTGGTCAAATTAAAAACAGACCTATTCAGGAGAAAAACACACATTTCATGGCAGGCACATGGGGAATTTACGTGAAGTCTGGAGCCCACAGCCGGTGAGACAGAACGGGGGAGAGACCTGAAGCATCAAGGAGAGAGGAAGGGGAGGGGAGGTCTTCATATGACAAAACTTGCCTCTAGGTGTCTGTCCTGCCTTATGATAGGCTTCTGTGATTTAAAAAAAAAAAAGTAGTTTCTGAAGATGGCTCTATCTTGGTCATCTTTCTTATTTAAGGTAGTGCTAACAATCAGAAGACGTAGTACATACACACAATGAAATACTATACAGCCCTTAGAAGAGATGAAACCCTGTCATTTGAATCAACATGGATGGATTGAGAGGGGATGATGCTAAATGAAATAAGTCAAAAGAAGAAAGATACCAGATGACCTCACTCATAGGTGTAACGTGAATACACAAAACAAAGGAACAGATGACACAAAACCAGGCCTCGGACACTTGCAACAGAACTGAGGTGACCAGGAGGGAAGGGGGGCGGGTGGGGGCAAATGGTGGTGGAGCCCACTGGTCAGTGGGGAAGAACACTTGGTGATTCAGTGGCGGGCAGGGTGTGTTGCCATATATATGAGGAATGGGGAACCTTAACATGTGAGTTTATTTGAATGTGTAAAAAATAAAAATAAAGAAATAAATGGTATGGGGAAAAAAGAGAAAAAAAGCTAGTGGTAACAGCTCGCGAGACTGGCTGGAACTTCAGTTAGCCTTTAGCTCCACATACCAAGGGGACACATGCTAGAAAAAGCATGCTCTGGACATCTTGGAAAAAACGCTTATCTGCACAGTTTTGGGAAGACCTACAGACCACTCTCGTCGCACGGTCTCTGACATTTCAGATTCATTCGTTTCTCCACTCTAGGTTTCCGGGCTTAAGCCTCTCCATCATGCCTGGCACAGAGCCGAGGAAGAAGAGACTTGGTACATAAACATTCATTGCAAGAAAAGTTTACAAGCTTTATATTCCCAGTGTCAAAGAAATCAATACCTACTGGTTGACCTGAACTCCACCACTGTCACGATGTCATTGCTTGACGAGCAAGCCCCCCACAGCACTGTGGGGCTGGAGAGCACACTGCTTCTGCATACCAGCTCTGGACACCGACTCTGGGTCAAATCCCCAAGGCTCCCTATCCCAACGCTGACTGCTTCTGTACACCCACAGACAAGCCATTTCACCTCTCTATGCCCCGGGGTTGTCATCTGTCAGAGGGGAGAGGGAGAAGACCCCACTCCAGGAGCTGTCATGGAACGCTTAGCACAGAGGTGGTGACTTAGGACTCTGGATGAGTCCTTTTTTGTACTATAACTGCATTTTGTTCAATCACTTTACAATGATGTTAAACTAAATGTCCTTCAGAAGAATGAAGAAAATTCAGTCTTCTGGTCCTTCAGGCCAACGACTTTGTCCCTAGCTAAAGCACCCTGCATTTTTCCCTGAGGCAATTGTAATGGATTTGGGGAGAGCCACATGACTGCCTTTCATTTCCTTCAATTGACTATTGAAAATCAAACTTACATGATGTAAAACCTCATTTAGCACTCTGTCTTATTACCTTCGGGTAGTAAGTGTCACACCTTTATAAACCAAATATCAAGTGGTATTTGTTTTCTCGTCCTGAACTGAGGACTTCCACAGACATCAGATGGAACTAGTTTTCTTGTTGTCTCTGATTTGCAAAAACTTCATTTGCTCCATGTAACACTCAAAGTGTTTTTTTGCACACACACACACACATACAGTATTCCTCATAAGATGACATGCATGCACTGCTTCACCTCCAAGTGTGCTTTGAGGCTTAAGGACACGTCACTGTCCACAGCACTAACCGGGTTGCTATGTATTGCTGGGTTAGTTTGCTGGTTCATAGGAACCATTCTAGAAAGAAGGGGAAAGGAAGTAAAGAACCCAGCATCACTGTTAGCTTTCTCATTTATTGGAGGAATTTTCAATTCCCCTGAGTTCCCAGGCACAACCTGGTGGGAGTCGACTGAATAAGCAGAACACAGGGGCCCACTCAGCCTTCGTCATCCGTATTTAGATATTTTAAACAGGGCTTCTTTTCAGCTTTGTTTTCCTCTCCGGTGCTGCCGTCTGGGTCATGTTGCTGGGGCTGAAGTGGGAGGGGGTGGGGGGTGGCAGGGGGTAAAAGGGCAGCTCACCTCTGCAGAGGTGAAGACCAACGTTGATTCTTGTTTTAAAACAGTCTGGTCCCCAACCCACAGGGTCCGCGTCCCCTGCTAGAAAGGCAGATTCTTGAGCCCTATTCCAGACCTGCTGGATCAAGCCAACCGGGGGAGTCCGGTGCCATCTCACGGTGAAAGTCTCAGGCAGCAGTTGTTCGGCCGTGGTGTTCACTGAATTATAAAGCACAACTCAAGATTGAAAAAAAAAAAAAAAAAAAAAAAAAAAAAAA
>RJWH01002554.1:94193-190892 GCA_004363575.1 Solenodon paradoxus | reverse complement strand
CGGTCACCCTCGGCTCACATTCTGCCCTCAGGAAATGAGGGGGAGGATCCAGAGGTGTCATTCGACATTGGCGACAGCATATTAATTCCCTGCACAAAGAGCCGAGGCAGAAGAGAAGCAGCTAACTTCAGGGAGCAGAAGTTGGACGGAAAAGGCGCGACCGGTTGGCTGCCTCTGCAGACCCCAACCCCAGCACCATGAATGTGTCCTTGGCCCACCTCCGCTTTGCTGGAGGGTACCTGCCCTCTGACTCCAAGGACTGGAGGACCATCGTCCCGGCTCTCTTGGTGGCTGTCTGCCTGGTGGGCTTGATGGGGAACCTGTGTGTGATTGGCATCCTGCTTCACGGTGCTTGGAAAGGAAAGCCATCCGCGATCCACTCCCTGATTCTGAATCTCAGCTTGACTGACCTCTCTCTCCTGCTGTTTTCCGCACCCGTCCGAGCTATGGCGTACTCCAAGGGCGTCTGGGAGCTCGGCTGGTTTGTCTGCAAGTCCTCTGACTGGTTCATCCACGTGTGCATGGCAGCCAAGAGTCTGACCATGGTTGCAGTGGCCAAAGTGTGCTTTATGTATGCCAGCGACCCAGCCAAGCCAGGCAGCATCCACAGTTGCACCATCTGGTCGATGCTGGTGGCCATCTGGGCTGCGGCTAGCCTGCTCCCCCTGCCAGAATGGCTCTTCAGCACCACCAGGCATGACACAGGTGTGGAGATGTGCCTCCTGGATGTACCAGCTGCGGCGGAAGAGTTCATGTCACTGTTTGGTAAGCTCTACCCTCTCCTGGTGTTCTGCCTCCCATCGCTCTTTGCCAGTTTTTATTTCTGGAGAGCGTATGGCCAATGTCAAAAGCGAGGGACTAAGACTCAAAATCTCAGAAACCAGATGCGCTCAAAGCAACTCACGGTAATGTTGCTGAGCATCACCGTCACCTCCGCTCTTCTGTGGCTCCCTGAATGGATAGCGTGGCTGTGGAAATGGCACCTGAAGGCCACAGGCCCGGCCCCACCAGAAGGTTTTCTAGCCCTCTCTCAGGTCCTAATGTTTTCCATCTCTTCAGCCAACCCTCTCATTTTTCTGGTGATGTCTGAGGAGTTCAAGGCAGGCCTGAAAAGCTTATGGAAATGGTTAATAGCCAGAAAACAGCCAGCTGCCTCAGAATCTCAGCAAACACCAGCTGGTGGCTCAGAGGGCCCTCCTGACGATGTTCCATCTCCAGAGTCCCCCGCAACTCTACCAGGGAAAACTGGCTCTCCCTCCTCCGGCAGAAAGAAGACAGCGATTCCCATCCTCCCTGATGTAGAGCACTTTTGGCATGAGAGGGACACGGTCCCTTGTGTACAAGACAACGACCCCATCCCGTGGGAACATAGTGATCAAGAGGCTGGGGACTATGATAAATAGATTACGTTTCAAAGCAAAACAAAGGCTGTTGTATTGACTTGTGCTGCTGTGTATCAATAGTGCTGACTTTACCATATAAAGTTACCATTAGGAATTACAATGCTTCACTGTCTACAGTTTTAAAATGTGCAATTTGGTAAGTAGAACGTCAATGTTAGGAGCGGCAATTATTTCATAATCATAACCTGGCTGCCCAAATTAATTACTGTGTGAAGATGTTTGTCACAGGTATTTGAAAGCCCAGCTATTTTGTCGCTGGTTCAGTGGCTGATTTCTTGGGTACTCCTCAGGACCAGGCCCTGTTCTGGGTAGAATAGAACTTATCTCTGTTCCAAGGTTAAATCTAGTTACCTTTCTTTTTTTCCTGAAACTTCTAGTTCTTACTTCATCTGTCAAACTTTTTTAAGATTAATGAAGACAGGGAGGCAGCAAAAGGAAGCAGCATTTTTCATTTATTGTTTATTTTAGCTGTTTTTCTAGGTCCCAGGCTGAGAACCCACATCCTTGGGATGTCTGTGAACTGCACCCCAGGCATGGGTTCAATATCTGAGCTACCAGGGCACATCGTCAAACTTTATTTCACGTAACCAAAGCTCAAAATCTACTTCTTGAGATTTTTAACTAATGAATTCATCTCTATGAGCTATCTTTCTTTACTTAAATGTTAATTTACTCAATTGCTGAAAATCCATACAGAATTTTAATGGACGAAGGCTGCACAGTAAGGCACATCCCCTTCATTCAAATTTTGGGCTAATTTTAAACCATGGTTAAGTCAAAGTGAAATTCAAACTTCACTTCATACTAAAACCTACTTCAATGATCTTTTTGTAGTCATCTCAATGAGCCTCCGTTTCTGTTTGAGGATTTTAATTAAGCAGCTTAATATGACATTCTATGTTCTGATATGTAGAAAGAACTTGAAAGTGACTTTTTCCTCTTCCCTATTGTCTACTGCTTATAAAATGCATGAGTTACTCTTCTACAAACTGAAATCAAAGTCCCTCACCAATATCTCATTTTTCTCAAGATCAACTATAAGCTATGGTTTAACACAGGTATTAATTACTAAAGGCAATCCTCAAATATAAAGGGGGAAAGACACAAGGCAATGTATTCAATGTACCCATAACACTGAACTTGAAATCTGCTCAACCTTTAAAGCACCTCAAGGTTTTTAAGTTTAAAAGGTGATCAAGAGTAACAAGGGAGGGAAGAAAAAAAAAGCAGAGATGAGAAAATGAACACAAGAAAGGGAATCTGACAAAGAATAGGAAAAAGCACAAGGGCAATACAAAAAGAAAAGCAGTAAAATTAAAATCTGTATTTCCAAACACATTGTGAGTATAATTTGAATAACAGGTAGTAATTTGTTCATTTTACAGAAAAGTTAAATGCACCCAGTAAAACACAATTATGAAAACTTTCTCTTCCATTAAGGGACATTTTTCCATGATTCTTGATTATTTTATAAAAGGAATTCTGGGATACTTTTAAAAAGGGGTTGCAGTAGCCTCAGATACGTAAGGCAAGAGAGATTTTGAATATAAAGAATATGCTGTGGGAAGAATTTTTATTTTTAAAAAAATGTTCAGTATGTTGATTTTTTTATTTGTTTTTACAAATGGCCATGGTTTGCTTTGTTAACACAGAAGGTAGGGCTGTCATCTTTTGACTCGGTTCATTTTAAGGCTCACAAGACCACATGAGATACAGCGTAATTCAAATATCAAAAATACTGTTTTGTGATCCAGTAATCATACAAAGAGAGTCCCTTCAAAATGGTCTCTGCTGAGCTATTTGAATTAAAGCTTTATGTTTGTGTAGGCTATATGTAGGAAATGTAAGCTGTAACCTTCCAATGTTTGACATTTTAGCTTGTGAACATTAGAAATAATTGTTTTACTTCAGATAGTTTGGAGAGTTAAGCTGTCTTTGTCTTGAATATGCCTTTTAAAATCACACGTGACGCAGTGGGGGCTTGTGGGGGGTGAGACCTTAACAATGGCACAGGTCTGCGGGTAAATTAATCATCTATTTTAAAGTTTGCTGATAATCAGAAAGTCAAGATGCAGATACAGATACCTACATAGAGAAGTCTGATTTGTACCTTGTATGAACAATCAACCCCAAATATTTTCCAACAGCATTAAGACATTAGAATCCTCATCAGCAAGCCATTTTGTTCATACTTCTCTACTGTGAGAAACAGAATAGTGAGCAGATAAACAGTACTACGTGGAGTTCAGAATAAGAGTGAAGTAGTCTATATTTCCCCTCTGTAGGGAAGCAATTATTTCTATATAATAATCGAGATCATTTTGGCAAATGCTTCAGTTTCACTCTTCATAGATCTTAAAAAGTACTCAAGGGTTAATACTCCTTGGCTCAACAACTAAAGTGTAGATCACGTGAAGTCAAAGGGCCTGGGTTTCAGACCTGGGTCTGGGAGGAGCCGTGGGGGGAAATCAGAATTTGTAAACGTAACTTTAATAAAAGAGAAAAAAGTGATACATATCTTGCTAATCATCAATTTTACAGGTTAAGATCTTAGTGAGATTACCAATTGCAGGTTTCAAAATATAGTTGAGAGAATCTGTGACACTTAATATCTTTACACTAAGTACTAAGTACCACAGATGTGAATGGTGTGTGTCTGATGTCTGTGTGCATGTGACATACACATACAGATCTGCTGATGTCCCCTCTTTGTCTTACTGTAATGACAGCTTATGTGAGATAACAGAAATAAAGTATGCTATTAACATATACTTTTCTCGAACATTTTATTTATGTGGTATGCTAAAACTGGAAGTCTATAAAGGACTGAAATAAAGGGACTTTGTTTTAAACTAGAGGTAAAACCAGAAGAACAACCGGGAGGCAAAGGTAAGTTCCGTGGACGACGTGAGTGGCACACTGAAAGGATGTCAAGAGGCACTGACTGTCAACATGCTGATGTAAGACAGGAACAAAAACACCAGCACCTTCGGCTGTGCAGCAATAAGCTATTGCTAAAGGACTAAGCACTAAGTGGTTCTTTACAAATCCCTTCCCTCACGTCGTGCAATTAAATTCAAGCCTTTACAAACTGTGTAATACTCAAGATTTAAAGTCAACTTTAAGCCCTTGCATTTACTGCTGCTTTTAAGAGTAGGCTTAAAAGAGTTCTATAAATTATGTAACAATAATCATATACAATCCACATATATAAAAAGTTGGTTTATTGTAGTTCAAATACATAAACTGAACATTCAAACATCTTAAAATTAAACTTTAGAAACAAAAGTTTAACATTCAAACAGGAGTATGGTTTACAGAGAGTACCCAGAAAGGTAATTTGTTTTCTAATTCAGAGTATTGATAAAGATCATTTAATGGTGAATAAACTGTGTTTAACCAGCAGTCCTATCCTGGACAAGTTAGTTATGACGGGGGTTCCACACCTGGGAAGAAATTACTAGATGAATCTTCTCTTAGGCTAAACAAGACTTGGCCTATCATTCAGAGAGGATAATCAAAGCACATAAGTGAACAAATAAAACTAAAATGTTCTTTAGAGACAAAGGTAAAAGTATGTCCATTATAATAATCTCAGCCTCTGGAAGATAAGAATTCAATTTTCAGTGTTTTCTCTTTTACCCGCTTTAAAAAACAAAATCAAAACAAAACAAACCCCAATTTAGATTTTCTAGGAGTCTGTGGTATTTGCATCTTCCAAGTTCAAACCACAAATGCTCTTACACCTTGCATGTATAACACTGCTAGAGAGAACGTCACCAAAAGTCACTGACTTCCACACCTCATAAAAGGATGATTTTTAGCTTCAAGATTTTAGATTTACTAGAGACAGCCTATATCTGAGTATGTATGTCAGTCATGCCACACAAAGAAAAGCATAAATATTCCAAAGTGTTCTCTGTTTAGAAACTTCACAAATGCTTCTCCTTCTGTTCAGATGCTTCTGCAATAGTTTGACTAATGCACAGACATTGAAAAACCTGAAAATTGGCTCATGCAAGCATGTTGAATTAATAGCTACCCCATGGAAGAGTTTTCAGAATTATTTTGTTGATCGTCTTGTGGGCTCTGATGCTGTGGGAGGTGGGGGCGGACCCCGCCGATCCAGGTCATCCACATACGCCACAATCAGTTTCCGCCTTTCTTCCGGCACACAGTCTAGAACTAGATACCGCTTGTCATTCTGCAAAATTTTTTCTACATCTTTCAGGTGTTGATCGGATTCCTGGATTAATTTTTTGGATCTGAAATAAAAAAAAAAAAGGAAGTCCAAGAATTACTGACTGCTGTCCATAGGGCTTTCAGAAATGAGCTGGAAATGTCCATCTAGTTCCTAATTGTGTTTCCATTTTTTTTTTTTTTTTTTTTTTTTTTTTTTTAAGAAAAATTTCACTGCAGTGGTCGGTCACTTTGTAAATCGCCTCAGCAAAGACTCCAAGGAGTGAAAGGGCCTCAGAAGCTGAATTACCCTCCCACCCCTACTTGTGGTCCCTCCAGATCAGGGCTGAGGGTGGGTGGGTAAATCTTGCCCGTGCTGTACCTGTTCTGTGGATGAACAGAGGACTTCAGTCTGCGGGGCTGCCAATCCCAGCATCTTTCACAAGCTTTCACTTTCACATCTTTCACTAAATTAACTATAAAAATGTAGAAAGAAGTCTTACTTCACATCTAATTTAAAAGCCCAAGCTGATGCAAAACATTAAGGATCCTGACCAAAAATCCAAGTGACAAAATACCTAAAAACCACACCCTCAGCACTATCTATCCTCCCGTGCACATACCCTCATTCAGATGTTTCAATTTGTCGCTTACAGAAGCTGGCGCATGGGGGGAAAAATGGTTTCCTGCGGACTGACTGCTAGCAACGTAGAATTGTTTTCCTGATGATAAACCACTGAGGGATGGAACTACTGGGTGGGTTGCACAGAAATCTGTTTTAAAGCTCTGACTTCAGCCTTTAAAATATTACTTAAAAGTATCCAGCAAATTGCTTTCCTCTGAGAAAAAAATGCTTTTGCTGCTGAGCTTAAATGATTTCAAGTTTTAGAATGGTCCAACAATGCAGAGTATCAGTCCTCAGAGGCGAAGAAAACTGATAGTGAAGAATTATTTTGAAAGTCTTTTCGTGAAACACGATTCTCATAAGAGTTGGGGATAATCCTAAAAAAGCAGTGAAGTAAAAATAAAAGTATGTTTAAAAAAACTAGATGGGTGGGTAACAGAAAACAAGATCGACATCTGGGCCCTTTCTTTAAAAAAAAAATAAAAATAAAAAAGGGGGCACATGGGTTATATTTGGCCTTTGATAAAAGCTGATTCTTCTTATTCCTAAAAATTATTTATGTAAACATGTGTGTGAATGCAAGGTATGCTTTGGCCATTAGAGTAAGGACTAGTAAAGACGATGACTGCGGATAATGAAACATTTCATTGCACACACCTATATGTTATAAATTTGGTCTCTTTCAAAAGTGTCCTGAAGTCAGCTTTGGCTGTGATATATTTGTCTCTGATGTATTCTTCAAATTCTCTTTGTTTTTTCTGCAAAAAAAGACAGTAAGATTAGAGAAATAAATCTGCTAACTTCATTGTCATCACTCATTTGTCTAGTACTCTGTAAATCATATCATAAAAGTAAAATTTCAAAAGAAAATGGGGTAGATTTTTGTTCAGATAAAATTAATAAAATGTAAAATCTGCAATGTACATCTTCAAGGCAAAAAAAAATAAGAAGCTATTTAATTGCAATAAATAAAATGAGGGCTTGCTATGTACTACACTGTGCTGAGGGTTTTCATGAAGTTATCTTCCTTAATCTTCATAATAACCTCAGGAGTAGACCTTCTTAAAAAATAAAGAAATCAAAGGTTAAGTACGTATTTCCTGCTGATGGTATTTATATCTTCAGGCACAAAGATACTAGTGTGGTATAATTAAAGGATATACCACCAAACACCAAAACTCAGAAGTTAAGTTATACTGAAAATTTAGGATTTTTTTAGGAAGGGAACAGTAATGATAGGTCTAAAAAAAGACTTTATTATTAACTCCAAACAACCAGTAAAGTTAGAAACAAGACTGGATCTTAGCTATCAGTCTACCAATCTTTCCCAGCCATGTACATTTTTGCAGTCCACAGGCCTAAAATCCAACTTAATATGCTAAGGATAAAGAATATTGGATCAATGGGTTTTCTGACTCTAAAACTAGAGAAACCAACCAGGAAAGGAGAATGACGGGAGCGAGAATAACTGAAAGGCCATGGGAGGATAAGCAGACTGTAGTAAGTCACACTCCCTTGACATGATTATTATTTCAGATCCTAGGTGAGTGCATATTCTACATGGTGTCAGGAATGTACCAGAACGGTTCTTATAAACTTCATGACATGAGGTTCCTCTAGTATCTGAACCAGACAAGCACTAGCAATCATTCTTGTCTTCTGCCAGCAAGGCCTAAGAGTCAGGTGCTGTGATAGCCTGAGAGCAACTATGAATCTATCTATCTCTTGGGAGCTTACTACACAAAAGTAAATACCATAGCTTTATTAAACATGTATGGTCCTAAAACACAGGCTTAACTGCAAGGATTAAATTTCTGAAGTTTCTCTTGTGCTGTCTTGTTAATATATCATGCAAGAAAGAAAATATGAACTTATAACTGATTTATTTCTCCTATACTTAAAAGTAACTCACTTAAAACCACCAGCTTCACTTTGGTCGAGATATCAGGTGCAGCTGATTAAGCAGTCAATTAATATTTATACACTTGACAGTAAATATCAGATAAAATCTTCTTACCCTGTCACTGGAGGAGAACTTAATGCACCGAGGATCTTCCTTAATAATTTTTTTTACTTCTTTCCATGTGGATGTTAAAGTAATCTTTGAAAAGACAAGTGAATAACAAACATAAATATAACTCACTTTTTTTGAGAGGCTCAAGCCACAACACACATGGCCTATAACATCACACACACATTGACCTGTGATCTCTTGTAATGCCCCAGTGTAACTGCACTAGAGACAGGGGAGCATTTAGTACAATTTTTGTTGACTTGCCACAAGAGTTACTTTCATGGCCATACTTTCAAGGTGGCTTGAGACAAGGACCTGCAAATCCGTATCTCCATAGGCGTGGTGATAACTTCCAAAGAAGCCAACACCAAAGAGAGCAGAAAAACAGGAGCAAAAGCAAGATGACAGCAGGTACAGCTGGCAGACAAAGGGCCATCGCAGCAAATGAGGGGTCTATTATATCTGCCACCGGAAGGGAGAAATGACCACATTCAAATAAGGACATTCTGAATCATCACAGGAGATATAAATTTGAAAACTGCAAACAGAAATAATTTTTAAATAGTTGGTATGCTGTAGACATTTTACTTGATGAAAAGAACAAAAATCAGAAAATGAAGTGTTACGAAATCCATGAATTCTAGTAAAGGATCTAAAGACCATGACAGTGAAAGTCCTACCAATGTTTCTGCCTTTTGGAATTATTAACGAAGATTCATTCAGATTGAAAAACGGGGAAAATAAGAGGCTTACTGCAGAAGTTTCATCCAGAAGTTGCCTAAAGTGCTCCCTCTTCTTTTTGGTAAGTGCTTCAATGTGTTCATTAAAAAGCTTTTCTTTCTCCTCTCTTTCCAACAGGGATCCGGATTCCCAGCGGTGATCTTTCCGGAGTGTCCTCCGAGTATCAGACCATGACACATCTGAAGAACGTACCTAAAAACAGAACTCAGTCACCAAACTCACCCTTTCCAGTTTCAACAAGGACTCATCCATTTAGCTTAGGAAATGCACATGTAATAGAAAAAAGGCTCAGGTGACTCTACGTAGTTAAGTAGTCACCAAAAATCTGCTTCTTTAAGCCAGAAATCGTACCTCCCAGAGCTCACCTATGCTATTGAGTATAGGTTTACAGGTGGGGAAGGATGACTAGATGGGATCTCCCATCAATCATGACCTTTAAATTCTTTAACAGCATCTGACTAATGTCTAGCAGAAGAAACGGATATGAATAAAAGAAATACATTGTGTCTAGCATTAAGAGGTTCATGAAAACAAGTACTAAGCTCAGATTTGGCATTATCAAGATACGCTGGAAGTGTACACGTCTAAACATAAGCAGAAATTGACTTAAGGTAAAACAAGGCAACAGAGGACATGGCAGATCTGTCTGGTTGGTTAATCAGCAGAAAGCTATGTTTCATTGCTTAGTGGCTTTACAAGTTAAGTCGCTACTGGTCGATGTTAATATGGGAGGCTGAAAAGACAGAATAGAAAAATATAAAAACATTAATTTAACCAACATTAATCAAACATCTAATGTGTGTCAGCTAAACACTGCTTTGGCAGTAGGAATACAAAATAAATGAGATACTATCCCTTCCTTCAAAAGACTCGCCTTTTTAGGGAAAACAGGCCTGTAAGCAAACAACTGCAATAACATGGACTAAGTGCTGCAGAGTTGTATACTGAACACAAGGATGGTAAAAGGAACACTGAGATCAAATATGCCTAGAGGGACAGTAATCAGCCTCACAGCAGAGATATTTTCAGTGTGCTCTTGAACTGGGATAATTAAAAGCATCCTAGGTAGAGGGACTACCACAAGCAATAGCATTAAAGTATGGCTCATTAAATGTAAGTTCAGCTAGGCTACAGCTTAGGGGGAAGTAAAAAATCAAATGGGTAAGAAAATAAGAAGGTGGGGAAGTCAAGGAATGAACAGTCTATTATACTAATGTAAGGAGACTGAATTCGAAATGCAGGGAGAACTTTCACCCTTTGTAAGCAACAGGATGAAAATCAGATCTACCTTTTATGAAGATTTCTATGAATCCAATAAAGATGATGAATGTTGGGGGAGTAGAGGCAAAAAGAGGAAAACTACTGTACTTATTCAGAGAATAGAAACAAAAAATTGAAAACAGATCAGAAGAGAACAAAGTAGAAGAGACAGGAGCATTGAGAAGAGCCCCCAATAACAGACAAATAAATAAATAAATAAATAAATAAATAAATAAATAAATAAATAAATAAATCCCAAAACCCAAAACAGGAATAATGGGGACAAAGAAAAGGGGGTGGGGTGGGGGTGGGGCCGCAAAAACAATGAATAGTAGTCTGGGGCGATCACTGTAGGGACAAAAAACCCTACATACCTCAACAACCCTGGGTAATGCAGAAGAATTTTCAAGAAAGTTCCAGGTTATCTCCTGGGGTCAGTACACCTCCAGTCCTATATCTCATACCATCTACATGTATAATAATTGATCATCACAATGATGACCCTAAATCATCAAGAAAAAGGTTAAATTATGTTCAGTACAGTTTATTACGATGGCATGTGTAATAATTTAAGATGTCTTCAATCAAGAACAATAAAATATAAAACTTTGAGACTGAAAGATTATGAATTTTCATATATACCAAACAGCTAACTTCTGAAAATGTTAAATAACTAGGGTTTTTCCTATGTCAATACCAAACGCTCAGTTTTTAAAAGCTTTATAAATAACTTACCAAATTATATCTGAGTCAACTTAAAGAGCAGTAAAGCATTCGCTAGCGAGAGAGAGTAAAATAGAACTCTAACAGCCGGCGCGTTAGAGGAAGGCACAAACATACCATGTCGGACAGAAGCGCTTTGAAATTCTGGATCGCTTCTTCTCGTTTGTGTTGTTCTCGCTCTCGGTCTATTTCTTTTGTTTGTTCTGAACGAGCTTTTTGAACTTCTCTTTCTCGTTCTCGGAGGCTTGCCTCAATGCGGGCTTGCCTTTCAAGCTCCTTTTCTTTCTCTGAATCTAAATTCTGTAAAAGCAAAAGTTTATTATCTCTCTCACCAACTGCATCAAGATGCTTCCATAGAACAACTAATTTGCCCAATCCAAAATTTCAAACCTCGTTTTTAAAAAAGAAAAACGTGGTACATCATTTCCAAATCAACTACTAGAGATTCTTACATTAAGAATACCAACACAACCAATTCCAAACCCCAACCAGCAGAAAACACCTTTATAATGCAAGTAAGGACTTTATTATTCCATGGTACAAGTGCAAGTAAATGTGATGGTTACCTTGGCAATTTTTTCAATATACTGCTTGAAAAGGTCTTCTCTCATAGATGAACTATCCACTGCTTTGTAACGTGGATCACTTTCTACTTTGTCTTTTACTTTGCTCCATCGAGACTGACTATCCAAGTGATGATTAGATAACAGTTCAAAGAAATCCGATTTAATCTATATTTCAGGATGGGGGAGAAGAGCCATGAGAAATTCTTAAGTTCCAAATATTTACAACTAGAAAAATAAATCCACTTACCTCAAAGATAAGAATAAAAACTTCTTAAATGCACGTATTTACAAGGTAACACATTTTAATAAAAGATACCAGAATTGCTCTTTTATGAGAAATACAAAAAGCAGAAGCCTCTATGTATAGGTTTCCATTTAAAATCTAACAGATTCGAGATAAATCGTTCTCCAAAGAAATTACTAAAATAGAGGAAAAAACCTGTTTTTTGTTGTTTTAAAACTTTCTAACTTTGATCTTAGAACTTCAATATTTTCCTAAGGAATATGAATTTGCACTGAGCTGCGTTTACTTAGTTAAGATTCAGACTGCACCCTGGTGGAGCAGCAGTTAGGTCAATAGCCTCCAAAGGCGTACCGGTCACATACCCCACTGGGTTGGAGGTCCCAGGTCCTGGGGAAACCAGTGTGAACAAACTAAATAAAACTCAATTAAAAAGGCTTCTTCCTTCTCTCTTCCTACCTGCCTGCCTACTCGCCTTCATTCCTTGGCACCTTTCTTTTAAAAACAAAAAACTCAAGACTTATGAACTGACAGAAAATACTTTAACCATCAAGATGGTAAGAAATCTTTTTTGAAGTGGAGGAACAAAATTTAAATAGGGAAATTCAGAAAACAGTTGAGTACAAACCTGAAACTACCATCAAATATCTAAAAACATTTCAAAAATAGAATAATTTTTTATTCTGATAAACAAAAGAGCAATGTGTGTACTCTTATATGGAAGAAAATAATAGTTTCCATGTTGGTCATAATTAATTACCAGAAACACTGCATTCATATATTTTAGCCACTGAACACATTTGCCTTTACTATTATTATACAGCTCAGAACATGGGTTAATAAAGTAAGATTAACAACTCAAAATACCAGGTTGGTAACATTATACAAAAGGTATTAAATCTATATAATACTTAGAATCCATCCCCCAAAACTGCATTTTTTAAAAATAAAGGAACGAGAGTAACTGAGGCATTGTATTTTTATGCACCTTTGAAGGTCTGTTTTAAAATTTAGTCCCACTTAAACTATTTCGTACTCCTACCAGAAAAAAAACCCAAGGTAATCAAAATCATTTCAACAAAGGATTCTGACCATATCAAGAAACTCTACTCTCCACAGGGATTAAACATGCTGCCTTCCCACCATGATAAAAGGAAAGAGAAATTAGGAATGGAATCAGAATTTTAAATGCATGAATATAAAATAAATGAATCATTCCTTCTGCCTATTCCAGGCCTCTCGCTTCCCCTTCATTCTTCGCATTAGAGGATTGAAAGGGTCGTTGATGTCCTTTCCAGAAAACACTCAAAAGGTTATAGGAAACAGTTTCTACATTAGAAAAAATTTAAGAAGACAGTAACTAATCAGCTATGGATTTCTGTACTACTGAGCCTGGCTCTTGACCTTGAATTAATGAAAAATACACATAAATGTGGTATTTTTAGACAATAATACATTATAAAAAACTAGACGTAATGATTTAGTTTTTCTGTTCATCTTGTCCACTTTGTATCTGACATGATGAAGATCAAATTCCTAGATGTATGCAATAACAAAAAGGCAAAATTCATTTTAATTAAAACACAAGATGCATTAAACAGGAGTCTTTCTAAACCACAGGAATTTATATATTTTATTTTTAAGGAAAGGTGCAGGCAGGAATAAAGACAAGTAGGCAGGCAGGGCAGGCGAGGAAGAAGTCTTTTTTATTTTTATTTAGTTGTTGACCCTGGCAGCGACCCTGAGGACGTGAACCCAGGGAAATGAGGCTCGCTCCTCTGGAGACAACTGACCCAAGTGCTCCACCAGCATGTGCCCAGAACAGCTATTTGTGTGAGAATTAAGAACTGCATAAATGTTTTTTTAAAAGTCAATTACTTCGAGCAGCAATTCAAGGCCTTGTTTTCCCTATTCTTTTCTATATGAAAATGAAAGTACCTTACCAATTAGGCTGTTTAGTTTTATAGGGAAAAAGTCTCCTTATAAGAGGATTAACTCCATTACATGCAACTTCAAATTTCCAAAAGGTAAATTATTTGAACCATGATTCTGTTAAAAATTATAAAATGAAAACTTGAGGGAACCTACTTAGGCAAACAAACTATTCTAGTGAAATTAAGCAGGGCTTTAGGTTTGTTTTGTTTTTTAATAAAATGAAAATTATTCAAGTGAAAAAGCTACATCAAAAAGAATAGTATCCTTTGGCTTAAAAATGTCTTCTGAAGTGGAAAAAGGGATTTCACCAAATCAACGTCCCTTCACAGGTTTTGACTCAGCAAATTACCTTTACACCTTTAGTATTTAGCTGTTGATTCAATTACCTCGATGCTATAAAAACCAATTAGAGAATCACAAGAAAAAAGAAGATCCTACATACCTGTATGCTACTGGTACTGATCTTATATATTCAATTATACACAATTAAAATGTGATTTTAAAAAACACAATATACTTCAT
This sequence comes from Solenodon paradoxus, assembly GCA_004363575.1. Lineage (NCBI taxonomy): Eukaryota > Metazoa > Chordata > Mammalia > Eulipotyphla > Solenodontidae > Solenodon > Solenodon paradoxus. The sequence continues at coordinate 176,683 of RJWH01002554.1, read as the reverse complement.
AAAAATAAATATACAATGAAAGTGATAAACTTCATTAGCCAAATACTTTTCAGAATGTGAATATAAAATATACTTAAACATTTGATCATTTCATAGTAAGTGATTCTACACTCTAAACTGAGAAAATTTCACTTTAGTAATATCCTGCTTTTTTTATTTTTTTTTATTTTTAGGAATGGTATAAAGTCTAAAGTATAATTCAGAGAATTAAAAATTTATCATCAAAAGAAAATAAAGATGAATATATTAGGTTTATTTAGATGTAGTATCTATTTAATTTATTTCAATTAATATATTCTGGCACAACATTCAACACTTCAAAAGGAAAGACTAAAAAAGTGTAAAGTACTGAATCTGCAGGTTAAAGTCACCACAGAGTGACACCAATTCCTTCCTCGCTACCCATAATACTTCATGTATCAGTGACTGACACCTGTCAAACTGAAATGATTAACAGACTGCTCAGAACAAAACTGACAAGTTTATCCATTTGTTATAAACAAAATGGATAAAATGGTTATGGAAAAATATTTAGAAAAAGAACAGTTCTTACAAATGCTAAGAGAATAACATTCAATGTGCATAAAAGCAAACAAAATGTTTATTTGTTTTCCTTAATCAAAAGTAGCCAACAATCCATGAACGTGATTCCAATTCAACATACAAACTATTTGTGGAGCAGTCAATTTTGCATACTTCCTGAAAAGCATAATTATTTATTCAGAAAAGGCTAATAATAAAATCATTCCAGGAAATCTACTTTGAAGCCCAATACATGAGGAAATCAGAATATCTCAGATACTTTTGATAAATTATTTCACTAACGCTGGTACTATTTTCAACAGTTCTTAACAGAATTTGTAATATTTCAACTTTCTGAAAGAAGAGGCGATCTTAAATGTCAAGAATGATTAGTGGAAAGCTTCTTCTCTGTTCACAAAGCATAAGCAGAGTGGCAGCATGTTTGGATGGGCCTTGCATCACCGGTGGCTATCTCCCTACTAGTCTGCCTCCCCAGGCCAGAGCTTCTCATTCCTGACGCAGCTAGCAAATGACATTTGGAATCATTAATCTTTAACAGTTGACCTTTTAATTCTGATACGCAATAATTTATCTGTAAGGTATGTTTACTAAAAGATTAGAAAGTCACTAAAATGCTACCTTTTAGAGGGCAAAAAAGATAAAGAAGCTTTTTGAAATTTAAATGTTACCACCTATAAAGTCTCCTGAAATCTTGGGTGGGCACTTAGCAGGCACCACTGAAAAGACAGGTCTAACAACCCGTTCTGGATTTATAGGACATCTTAGTACTAAAAAAATTTAAAGTAAACTAAAATATTACAAAAATAAAGTGCCAGAATACACAAGTATAAAACAATTCCAAAGTCAATTTAAAAGCCCAAACAATAAATGCGAATACTGTTATTTAGGCCTATTATGAGATTAGAAACAGCACTAGGTTAGTCCCTTTACATTCACATTCCTATCAATCGCAGCACTGGAACGAAAACCAACTTACCTTCTCGCCTCTGGTCTTCGAATCTTCTTTCTCTTTCTTTCTTGCAGCTGCCACAAATTCATTAAACAAGGCTTCTCGATCTTTCATCTTTTCAATTGCTTTGAATCTTGAATCTTTAGCATGCTTGGCTGCAAATTCACTAAAAGTGGCTCTGTAACAAAATGGCAAGTGTGCTAGCTTGGTAGAGCAATTTCTGCTTGGATAAAGGTGAAGCAAAAGATACCATTTTTCCAGTGAGAATACATCCCAACATCTGCCTAAAGAGTGAATAATGAACAAAAGGATCTTAAAGAGTAAAAATGTGGGTAGAGATTTGTATACTATCAGTATGGTGTTAGAATGATACACATTTATTATAAAGTGATAAGAGTTCTGAGAGCAAAGAATTTGTATACTTCAAGACTTAAGAGCTGATCTATTTCTACTCTAAGAATGGCTGAGCCCTACTTGGCCATGGTGGAATAACTCTCCAAGTGGTTCTCCTCCCACATGCAACTATTAAAACACAACAGACTACAAGAGGCCACTGATTTCATGCAGTAGTCAACAGGCAGAGTAGGACTGAGGTTAAGTCCCATTGTCTTCTGCCTCAGAATAATTTCCAAAGGTACAGAGAGTGGAGTCTAAGCAGAATACGTCCCAAAGAACTACAAGTAGCAAAGATCAGCATACAAAATGACAGAGGAAGATCCTATAGAGAGAGGTGCCCCAGAATAGCATATAGGAGTTCCTCATGAGTAGATAGTAAAGGGCAAGATGCCTAGGAACAGGGAAAGACCACTCCTGGTAGCTACATGATTAAGAGCAAAAAAGAAATACTAGAGGCTGGGGTTAGGGGAATGGGACACAAAGTTGGGCAGTTGAATGAAATACCTTCCACTTTCTGATATCCACACTAACAAAGCATAGTCAAACCTAAAATTAAGGGAAGCAGGTAGTAAGTGAACTGCTAAAACAAAAAACTACATACTTCAGAGGAAGATAAGAAACTCCAGAGACAATATCTATTATCCACAATAGTCGATTAAAAAAAAACCCTAAACATGCAAAGAAATGTGATCTATAATAAAATAAAATAATTTAAGTCACTAGAAACTAAAACAAAGATACCCAGATGTGGTTCTAGGTAGATAAATGTTTAAAAACTATTGTAACATTGAAAGAATTAAAGAGAAATATGTTCAAAGAATTGAAAACAAGGTCTTAATGAATGAAAAAATGGAATTTTCAAAAGTGATGGAAAATACAAAAAGTAACCTAAAACTAAAAGGAAACATTCAATGGATATGAGTTAAGAGAGTAGAATAAAAGAGTCAATGACTAGATGTTAGATCAGTAACAAATACCTAATCAAATGAAGACACAGGAAAAAGATTCGGGGGAGAAGAGTCTCAGGGATATGACAGATAACATCAAAAACTTTAAAATATGCATAATTAGAATCCTAAGAGAGAATGAATGAATCAGGGCAGAAAAATACTGGCCAAAAACTTTCTAAGTTTGATGAAAAACGCCAATGTATAGATCCAAAGAGAACATCAAACACCAAGCAGGTTAAATAGACTCTGGAGAGCTACTGAGAGTATAAAAAAAAAGTTTCTTGGCGCACCCTGGTGGAATAGCAGTTAGGTCAATCACTGCTGAAGAAGTGCAGATTACAAACCCCTCCTGGGTTTGAGTCTAGAGTCTTGGGGGAAACAACCAGTGTGAACAACTAAATTAAAATTTTTTTAAAATGCTTTAAAAAAAGTTTCTCTAGGAAAAAGACATTTACGAAGCTTTCATTTATTTGGATATAGTCCAATAATTGAAAACTTACCTTATATATAATAAGAATTTACTCTTAATAAATACCCCCTTATTTAAATAAAGATTATTTTCTTAAAATTTTTTTGATTCAAAAACAAAACAAATTCTCTCATTTGTTAAACAAAGACTATCACACAATTTTAATTATAAAGAATAAACTGGTTGGTTAAACTTAGAATTAAAAACATCATCTGAAAATTAGGAGTACCACTAACAATTAACATTTGCTATCTTTAAGTTTTGTTAAAGCCAGATTCTAATAGCTTTTTATATGGAATATTACAATATGATTTCACTATTTCAGTATTTTTAACAATGAGAAATACTGCAAATCTGGTTTCATGTAACCAATAAAATCTTATGATAGTATGTGCTAAAATAAAAATGTGTATCTCAGAGTAGGCATCTCATGTAGTTACTTACATGCCTTCTCATGATTTAAATTAAGCACTGCTTTATAATTACTATGAATAAAAAGTAAACCTTTTGAAAAATATGAAATCAATGTATGTAAATGGGAATTCAATTATTTTATACTTCTTTATATTACATACAAGAGAATATGTAAAATAATTATTTTCCCAGAACAAGCTAAATGGAATCTAACGCTAAAATGAAGTTAAGAGTCCATATAAACAAGACTCATCTCAATTCCAAAAAATGCTACTTTAAAACAGGTATACTTTCCAATATTGTCTATAAATATTTTTAATGAGGGGCATGGGAGTGTGGATAGCAGCTGGTAGTCAGAAATGAAGAGGATAGTGACCCTGGGAGATGCATGGAATTTTCATTAAAACAGAAAAACTGACAGGCATTAAAATTAAGTAATTCTCTCCATTCTTTTCCTTCCAGTGTTTTATATCTGAAACTCTACAGAAGAATTTTGTGATAGCGGTCTTTTCCCAATTCAAAGAGAAATTTAAGTTTAGGTCAATAGGCAGTGTGGTTTTTTTTTTTTTTCAATTTTATGTGTTTCCTCCTTACTTTCTGCTATTTCTAACAGGTTCATTAAAAATACACTAGGATGCTAGTGTTAAATACAGCAATACTGCAAAGTGCCCCAAGTGCTAAGACTCCCAATTCTGTGCCTGATGGTTTTACTTTCTGAAGTGACCAACATAGTATAAGATCTCTCCAACAATTCTATCTGCCCCAAAAGAGCATTAATTAGTCAGTCAGTAAGATACTGCGACACAGGACTTAATTCACCAAATTTACAAAAGAGACAATTCTTTGGAGTCTCAATTGTTCTCAAACCCAGAGTTCTAATAAATAGAACTATTTTGCCAAATCATTTAAAAACAGCTACAGACGTCATCTATATGACTATTTCAACTTCCATCTCCTAAGAGTAAAACCTCTGTCCTACACAACCACAGTTCACAGGAAAATTATTAATTCTCTAATATCATATCCAAAATTACTCAAATGCCTTGCAAACTGCCCTTTAGAATCTATCTCAACTACTTTGATCCATGGGCCCTTTTGATTAAGAAAAGCACAGGACTCCATTGAGGGTCTGAAAACCCTTAACTCCCCTGAATAATAATAAATTCTCCATAGTTACAAAAACTCTTTTTAGTATTATTTTCTGAAATTTGGGTTGTTTTTTTCTTTTTGAGAGGAAGGGAGGTAAGAAGGAAAGAAGAAGCATTTTTGTTTTTTGTTATTCCTACTCCCCAGCCTCCACCGGTCCCAGGTCCCAAGTTTTACACAGTCCACTCTCTGCCTGTCTCAGCCCACTGAGTCATAAGGGTGGGCCCCCATTTTCTGACATTTGTATTAATGCTACAGCAGGTTTCACTTCAGATTTCAAATATAAAATGATACTACTAAATACACTCAAACATCACTCTTCCCTAGCTGACAACAAAAATAACTTTAAACTTCTAAAAAATAAAGAGGCATTTTCTGAGATTCTAGCCTATAGTTTTAAAAATTGACCAACAACCTAATACCATTACTGCCACAACTAAGCCACAGATAAAAATTCATTTTGCCTGCCTAGACTATTCTATATAACATTGGAATCTAGCAGAAATGTCACATTCACTTGAACAATTTATGTAACTTGCTTGCTTTAGTTTCCTGACCTGAAAAAACAGATATAACAAAATACCTACTGGCTATTCTGAAGATTAAATTGAGACAGCATGTGTATAAATACATATGCGTGCATACACACAGGCATGTAAGTTCATAAATATGCCTTTAAGGGCATGTAACAGACACAACTGATGCTATTATTGTTACTATAGTGCTTGCCACTGCTTGCCACTTAAGTGAAAATGTCTCATTTTCTTCAGGCCATCACACATATCCAATAAATTTTAACAATCAATTCAAAGTGTCACAAAAACCCCAGACACTTAAAAAATTTTGAAATGAAAGGCACTTCACCACTTCAATTCAATCAAAATGTCCCTGCTCTGCAAGTTATAATGTATAAAACTTTGACAGTAGGGACAGATTTCCTATCCTTCCCAGTTTCTAGAGACAGAAACTTACTCCCACAGAAAAGCACTGAAAACAAAGGCATCCTTGAAAAACCAATGCCTCACATAGGGTGCCAGTTAATTCCTCTAAAGGAAATGCTTTAAGAATGAAGATTAGACAGGCAGAAACTAATAATCAAATAAGCTTTTCTTATCCAAAGATACAAAAGATAGTTTACATATTAGTTGACTGATCTTAGGAGAAAATACATACATATTTTGTTATTTGACAGTAATGAACCACATACCTTGGATTAAATTTGGCTTCTTCCATCATTTTTTTGAAATCTTCCTTCGCTTGCATTATTTTGTTTTTCTTTTCCCTGCGTTCTTCCTCTGCCCTGGTCTTTACATACTGATCAAATACCTGTCACAAAAAGAAGCATTAACAAGTTAGCCTTTCGTATTGGTAATTTAGCTACCAAACTACTGAATCTAGGAACAAAAATTGAAATCAACATCTTTGTCCATACTATAATGGAAAAAAATATTAAATACAGGTGTTCAACTATATGTAGATGATCTAAAGCAAATCTGACAGTAACGCTTCCGCTAACAGTAACACAAGCACACAGCCCTCGGGCTTAGGCTTCCAGAAGAGTAAAAAGTCCAAGGTATTCTTTAGTTTTACTTTCCCAATTATAAATTAAATACAGCTTACTTAAATTTTAAGCAATTTAGAAATATATCAGAGAAAGCATAGTCCTCTCAAATACCTTATAGGGAAAAAAAAAAACACATTAACAGGTATGAAATTTATAGTTTCATTTTATTTCTGTGCTTCTCTTTTAGACTAAATTATTTTCACCAAAAAGTAAACATGCTTTACACCTATTCTTTAATATTTTCCGCATTTAATAATGTATAGTTCAAGATAATGAACAAAACATGCACATCTACTTCCTGCCTTCTTCAAACAGCAATAATTTGATAGTAGAGGGGAATTTTTTTTTTTTTTTTAGTTACAAACCAACAAGAACAGGGAAATGGTACAAAGAGAAATAGCAACTATGGGAGGTGAAAAAAACAAGTGATAAAGGATGTGGCAGACAAGAGAAAGCTGATCCAACACCAACAGTCAAGAAAACAAAGGACAAGAAGAATCCTCCAACAGATTAGGAAATGATACTACCCATAACCCCGTGAAAGTAGGGAAGTTACCATTAAGGCTGCTCAAGAAGTAGTTCAAAAACAAGATCTCCTTTGCCAACTTTATGTATTCTCTAGAGTAAAGGTTGGCAAATCATGCTCTGCTGACCAAACCCAGCCTGCTCCTATTTTTATACAGCCCAGAAACAATACTGACATTTTTTAATACTGTAAAAAAACAAAAGCAAAAACAACAAAAAAGGACATGAAACATGAAAATTAAATGAAATCTAAATTTCAGTATCCATAAATAAAGTTCTATGTGAACACAGTCCTGGGTCACTCCTCTGCATAAACTATGAGCGTGCTTACACTAGAATGGCAGTCGGAGATTCAACTGTAGCAGAGACCATATGGCCTACAAAGCCTAAAGTATTTATTATCTGATATTTCAGATTTAAAATTTGTTGACCTTTACATTAGAAGGTTAAACAGTATCTCTGGATTGGGGGCACATCATTAGGAGTGAGGCATACCAGAATGAAAACACAGGGAATTAATCAAATATTTCCATATCAAACATTGAGAACAGAGCTCTCTTGGAAACAAAGTTGCAAGAACTCTGCCCTCCAGCTAGGAGACTAGAAGTCCTTATCCAGAATCCAACTAATCTAAAAACTGTTTGTATGAGGGGAACCTCAATATACCAGCCTAAGTCATCCTACAACAAGGATTTTCAATCTCAGCATTTTTGACATTTTCGTCCTCATAACAGCAGCATTTCTGACAACCAAAACTGCCCCAGGCTGCGAACCAAAGCTGTAGAAGAGCTCAATCATGAATTCTCACTCAGATGTTTGGAGTGAGTGTGCAAACAGAGCTTCAGTGCCTCATTTTTAATCATAAGCAGTCAGACTTCGAAGACACTAACAAAACTCTCCAACAGAAGCGTAGAGACCAAGATAAACAAACTAGTGGAAACAGAAACTTTAAAGGAAAAAGGTCTAAACAATTTTATAGAACTAAGACAGTACACTGCAAGAATAAAACAAGGGAAACTCAAAGAAAAAAAGAACTAGAAATTAAATGATGGTAGAAGAAATGAAAAATCGTACCAAAGAGCTAGATAATAAAGGTGAGAAAATTGTCCAAACCAAACATTTGAAAAAAGAAAGAAAAGATAAGCAACTCTGAGTACTAGCCTAAAGAGGAAAATTCCTTGTCCTCGAATGAGAAGAATAAAAAAAACAGTTGGAGCAAATGCAAAAAGTAATGCAAAAAAAGCTCCCAGAATTGAAAGATAATGAGTTTCTACTGGAAAGGGCCACTGTGTCCAGCACATTGGGCACTTCCACCAAGATACACAATCACCATGAAACTTCAGAACACTAAAGACTAAATAAGCAAAGATTCTACATGCTTACAAAGAAGGGAAAATAAACAGGAACAAACAAAAGTGCGAGAATGGCTTCAAAAACAACACTCAACTAGAAGAGCACTACCTTGAAATACTCAAGTCCTTCAAGCAAATCAAACATACACAAATAGGATACAATAAAGGCGTTTTCTAATTTACAAGACCTCAAACATTTATTTCTCATACATGTTCTCCCAAAAACCTACTACACAGAGGGAATGTATTAAAAGGCAGTAAACTGAAGTTAAGACTATGATTTAAGGAACAGGTAGAACAGGTAAACTTTCCCCTAAATCCCTACCCCGCAAAAACGAAGGAGCATCTCAGGTTCCTAAAAGCTGTTAATCCTCAAAAATTACAGCTGTACACAACCAATGCAGACTGAAGCGAGTCACAAAGTTCTGGAAGAAATACCTTCAGAAAAACAAAACTGTGACTTTAATATTTTTCTGAACACATATACTATTTGGCTCTTAATTTGTGCATGCTGTATCTTTGGAAAATATCTCATATCTTTTTAAATTTTATTAAATATATGTTTTCAAACCTACCACTATTCCTTAAATATCTCTCAACCCCTGCTCCCAACCCCCACCACCATTCTCCTTGGAAAACCAGTTCGGCTGTCCAGATCCCCTGGGTGAGCTTAAATATAAATGTGGCGTTGCAGTAAATCATGAAATTATTTGTATACTGACAGGAGGGGAAAAGAGCTCTTTCCAATCCCTCTGGTCAAGTATATACTTTCTTACTTGTAAAAGTATTAAATTATAATAAAATCAAAGTGAATTTATATTAACTTTCATTTGAAAAGTTGGGAAAATTTCATATTCCCTCTTCTTGGATATCCCACAGCAATTTAGCGAAAACTCATGAAATGAACTTCAAGAGAATATTAGGAGTTCTGTTATGCTACCACATTCCTCAATTACAGCTATCCTTGAACAATGCAGGGGTTACAGACTCTGACCCCCTAGCACAGCTGAAAATCCACAAATAACTTCTGACTTCCCTCCAAACTTAACTATTACCAGCTAATTGTGGATGGCAGCCTTACAGATAACCAACAGTTAGCACATAGTTGGTATGTTATATACACGGCGTACCATATTCTTACAATAAGGTGAGCTTAAGAAAATCACGAGAATACATGTCTAGCTGTACTGTATTTACTGATACTGTAAGTTTATGTCATCTGTCCACAAGATGAATCATCTGTGAGCACCTACACGAGTATTATTTAAGGTACATACATACCTAGCAATTCAACTTTTCCTTCTATTGTCATGACTATTCTGTTTCTTGGGAGCACTTTCAGAGTCACTAGTGACACCTCATATGGGTCTCATCTGTTATTCAAGGCTTAAAGCATGCTCAATACAAGGATCTGGGTTTGAGACCCAGGGCTGGGGGAAACCACCAAAAATTAACAACCAAAGAATTAAAAAATGCTTCCTCCTTTTTCCTTTTCTGCCTGCTTCCTTACTATATTAAAAAGGAAAAACAAATATATCTGTCTTTGTATAAAGAGACCCACGAGTTCAAAACTATTGTTCAGGGTCAACTGTATTTGTGCCATGTTTCCCAATGCACTTGGCTTTATTTTATCTGTTTTTAGCAGTTATTTTCTTATAAGATCAACTCATAAACAAAGTGATTTAATAAATACCATGAAAGTCATTAAGTTTTAAAAACACTCCTAGTTAAGTTCACTTTTATAGGCATAATAAACATGTATATGGGCTATATTATCCAAGCTTTAGAGTGGCTTCTGTGGTAATGTTCCTTTTTTTTTCCATCTTAAAACATCTGATCAGATTTTATACAAAAAGCTGCACATCTCTAATTTGTGGCTCAATGGACAGGCCTGTCAGTAATCTGGGGACCTACTAGTTACACTGACATCTGAGGTGGGGGCAGTCTATGGGAATTAGTCCTTCAGCTATTGTTAGGGTGCTAACTGCAAGGAGATAGTGTTGCAATTCAATCTAACTGTAGAACACCCAGAAGGTGTCAGAGAACTGGTAGATATAGGAGAAAAACCTACACGTTTCATGCCAAATTATCCTGCAAATGGAGGAACAGAATTTTCCCTTTATAATGTCTCCATTATTTGATTCTCACATCAATTTGGTTCAATTTATGGAACAAAATAATAACTCAAATTTAATTTCAATTTGATACTGATTTGGTCAACAGTGGCCTGGAAACAGTTAACAATCAGGAATAATTATATTAGTAATTTATTACCAAACTGTAACACTGCCAATCTTAAAAGTGTTAGCATACTTATTTTCAATGCCATAGCCTATTCTCCGGCACGGATATGATCTAGTTTTTCACTCATTTTAAAATTTATCAAAATAAGTTAATCACATTTCTGCCTCCTTAAGTCACCATTTATGAAAACTAAGATTAATAAGGGTAATTTTAAGTTAAAATGTATTATTTATACATATATATCTTATAATTATATAAAATACATGCAAATCTAGAGATTACTAGAAAAAGTACAGGCTAAAAGAGATGTAATTTTAGATTATAAGGCATTTTCCAATGAAATTATTGGTTTTTAAAAATCAAAGTACAGGTGGAGTCCTGGTGGAATAGGGGGTTAGGTGGAGTCCACATACATCCCAAGGTCCAAGGTTCGCATGTTGGGGGACTAAGGGGGAACAACCAGGATGCACAACTAAATTAAAAGCAATACTTCGTCCTCCTTTCTCTGCCTGCCTGCCTACTCATCTTCATTCCTGCCTGTACTTTTCCTTAAAAACATTATTTCAGATATTAAGTTACAAAATGCAGCTATGTAATCTAACCTCTCCTTAACTTTATACTCTCCTGCAAGCCATGAGACTAAATAAAAAATGTCATTTCTTGCACTCCAATTGCAAGAATTCTAAAAAGGAATGAAAATCATTAAGCAGTTTTTATTTAGAATAATGCTTGATACCTATTCTTTTTATGTAAAACTTTATTAATAGGTAACAGCAACATTTCACAAAATGCCTCTGAAATTGAGAATTTTAGTTCTCATAATTTAATCAACCTGAAAGTAACATTCAATGCCATGGAGAATAAGTTATGAAAGTTTTAATTCAGGTATTTAGGTTAAGCATTATTCAAGGTAGTAAACAAATAAATAGGACAAAATTCCTGTACTCAAAGAATTTATATTCTGCTGTAGGAAGACAAACACAATAAATATGATATTAGAACTGCTACAAGTACTCTGAAGAACATAAAAAAGTTCTTAAATTGATACTGATCAGAAAGCATTTGGACAAGTAGTCCAGCTATGCAAATACCCGGGGGGAAGACTACTCTAGGCAGAAAGAATAGCAACTACCAGAATGTGGCTGGCTTGTTTAAGGCATAAGCAAGGGCAAAATGGTCAGAACGAATAAATATAAGAAAAGTGCTTCAAGAAGTAACCAGGAATGAGTCTATATAGAATCTTAGAGGTCATGATAAAGTAGTTTCAATTTTTTCTAAAATGAAATGGGAAGTACTACGGTTTGTAAATAAGAGAACACTGTCTTAATTTGTCACTGACATTTTAAGATTAGTTTGACAGCTGAGTGAAAAAAGAACTTGATCACTGAGGAGCTAGAATAGAAGGAAACAGATTAACTAGGGGCTGGCTAGCAGATGAGCAGAGTAGATTATGGAGGCTTGAATTCTGTGTTAGTGGGGAAAATGGTGAGCAAAAGGTTAGAATCAGAAAAGTTTGGGGAGGCAGAGTTTGCTGACAGATTGGAATGTGCTGGGGTGGGGAGTAAAGATTCAATGCTGATTTATAGGTATCCACAGGGCCATCAACTGAGGTGAGAATAAGACCATCACACACAAATAGTTAAAATATCACCCTGGCAGCTCAGGCATTAAGTCTTTGGCTGTAGTTTAGGCCACCTAAAGCCCAAGGACGGCGGGATGGCACACACAACCAAGATGAACAACTAAATAAATGCTCTTCCTCCTTTCTTTCTTTCGGCCTGACTGCCAGTTCCTCAAAAAAAAAACAAAAAACAACTCTTCAAATGCAAAATATACTTGGAAAGTTGAGTCTATTATAGTTATAACCGAAATATATGTCTAACAAACAATAAATGCCCTCTCTTCATAAAAAATGCTGTCAATAGACCTACAAGCATAATGACAACACAAGTGTAGTACAACCACCGAATTATAAATATGGAATATGAACACCACTATGTTCATAAAATCTTGTCACTCAGTAGGACTATAGCACGTGGTTCAACATACTCACCATTTTACAGAGACCACTGCCAGGGAGGGTCCAGGTTATTCAGAAATTATGTAAGTTGTACAATGCTTTAGAGGAGGAAGCAATCACTGTGAGGTATGTGTCAATGAATCATCACAGGAATAAATGGCAACTGAGTAACAAGGTAACTATAATTAACATAATTCAGCAAAGACCCCAAAACAGCCTTGACTTTTCTAAGTTTGTGATGAGAAGACAACATTTTAACAGATGCCACTTAATATCGACTCTATGTACTGTGTGTGACAAAGTTCTCCTCAAGTGTAGTCTGTCTATTAATGCACACACAGACAAAATACACAGGCACACAACAGAAATGCTGCAAATCAACTGTTCGATAGCGGTCATTATCTATTGGGTGAGGTTTGGAAGCGTTGGGTTTTTTTCTTTTTTTTTTTCTTTTAAGTCATGTGTGTTTTACTATTTAAATTTTTCATTGTTTCTCAAATAGAAAACAAATTAATAAATGTATTTCAAATGAGTTTTGAAACTTTAGATAAACCTCAGTGTGCATGAGGTATAAGAACCTGAAAATGTTCATGAGGTTAATCATGAGTTTATATAAGGGCAAAAATATCCAAATATTTCTTAGATGGAAACATTCGCATAGAGGATGATTATGCTTTTAGTGTTGGGGATCGGAGGAGAAAGATGGTACTTTAATCCTTACAATTAAAAACTACACTGGCAAGAGAGATATCATTTTAAAACTAAAGTTATTTTCTTTTTACCTGTTTTCTCTCTTTAGGATTGAGAAGTAAGTACCGAGGATCAAAAACTATCTTGTGCAACTCCTTCTCCCATGTTGAAAAAGCAGACACCTTTAAAATAAAAAATATATTGCCGCATAATTAAGTTTGCTCTAAACAGAAAGGTCACATAATTTTGCTTGAAATCTACAGGACATCTGTTTAAAAAGGAGACATAATAAAAACCATACTGAACTTTCCATCACTAATAAATGACAAGCAGTGGGAGGTTAGCAATAGCAAATCTCCACACTAATTGGCCCTGAACATTTCTATATTATATAGAAATACCACATACTTAATTACTCATTAAAATAACCACTACTGTGTGACATTTAAAGAATCAGTACATCAGAAAAACCCTTGAAGATTTGCATTTTGATTTCCCATGCTTGCTCAAATCTTGTGAACATTGTTGTGATTTAAAATTAAACAATTTTACTTATTCAAATGAATCTGACTATAACCAAAAGGTTGAAATCCCTTCTCAATTAAGCTTCATTAATAATATCATAAAAGACCAGTTCTCCTTTAATCAAAGGCATTCTGAAGATATTAAAGAAGCATATATACCTTACCTATCCCGAGAAGTCCGCCATTCTGTAATGTTAATACTCGTCTTACATTACTCACCAATATTTAATGACTCAATAAATGTTAAACGTTATTTGTACTTAAAAGGATAGTACAATGGCATTTAGTTAAACATATGATTAGCCAAGAGAAGGGCTGAAAGAGTACAATAATTTGTGAGGCTTCCCTTATCCCCCCCCACAACATGAGCACTAACCTTAGATTTGACCTTTTAGCAAGACATATTTATATTACTTATACAAAACAGAAATATCTCCCCCAAAGATTGTTTTCTGACCCCTCTCTCTAGCAGCATGTCCTTGAACTGCTTCATTCGGGCCTCCAGAGGGACAATGGCCCTTTCTCGGGCAGCTTTTATTTCAGCTTCCATGGCAGCTTCTTTCTCTGAGTCAATGTCTTTATTATCGTCTCTCCTATAAAAAATAAAATACAAGGCATTAACTGACAAATTCTTAATAGTCTTACTAAAATCTTAAAATCAATGGAATATTCAAGACTCACTACTGAGCAGCATAATTTTGGCAAAAATAAATCATTTGGAGTATCTCAATAGAACACTAAGGGATAATTAGTTTTCGTAATAATAAAAGTAACGATAAAATAATAATAAAGTTACAATGAGCTTCTAATAGATGCAACAATGGCTACATTGCTAAGAAAAAAATATACACACCTTTAATGTACTATCTTTCCCTGATACTAGCTGATATATGAAGTGAACTACCTTTAAAAAAAAAAACAAATCTAATATTACATAAAACTTTCCTAGAATAAAACAGTACAGAATTTAATTTTTAGTCCTTGAAATGATACAGGAAAGACTATTTTCAAAATCTTTTACATTATAAATGTATGAAATATTTTAAGAACCTAATAAATATAGGTATAAATTTTAGTCATTTCAATTTAATTTGAAAACAAAATTGAAATATCTGCAAATTTGGCCAAGTGGATATGTGAGATATATACATATACCTTACCTACCTGACATTTTTTTTTACTCACTTTCTGGGTGCAAAGTTGAGATTTAAGTTGAAGGACAGGTCCCAGAGAGCAACATAGGCCCAGGAGTAGTTAGGTGGAATTAGAACTGTTCATCAATGACTAAACTACTTCAGAAAAGCACCTCAGGGTTAAGGGCAAACGCTGCTGCTGCTGCTACTCAAATCGGGTTGTAAAAGTGAAACTGAGTGCCTCTCAAACATATGTACTATGAGGAAGGCGGATTTGTGTGAATAACTCAAAAACACAAGCAAATCAGCAATAATTCAATGTCTGTGAGCAGATCCTCTTCTTAAATGTGATCTGCTAGGTATAAACATAAAACTGGTCCATATGCCCTACACACATTTTAAAAAATCAGGAAGTTCGAAAGAAGCTATATGGGAATATGAAGGTTGCCCAGGAGACACAATGGCGCTGAGGCTGGCCCACAGGTATGCTAAGTGAGGGGAGGCAGTGAGCACCTTGGGGAACAAATAAAAAGAAACAGAAGATAATAGTCCGTGACCTGCAGGAACTTAGCGAGATAGTCTGTGACCTAAGATATGCACAAAACAAACAGATAAAAGCAATTTGCCAAACAATATAGCCTCTTAAAATAATTTATTTAAGAACTATTTAAATAGAATTAAAAGACATCCAAGAAACATAACTAATGAAAACAAATAACCTTTATAGAATTATGCTAAATGAAAATGTCACAATACAAACTATCACTAACTATCTCAACAAAAGAAATATAGAAAAAACTAAGCCAGAAAAAAATAGGCTTTTAGCTTTGTACCTAAATAGAGAAGCTCGGGCAATCCACATAAAGGACTTCTTTGACATTCTCCTGATAAAAGCAGTTAAAAACCTTATAGAGTTGTCTATAAGAACAAACAATTAAAAACAACCTAGAAGTTTAACATTGTAGGAACATCCAAAATTATGGTACATAAACAGAATAAAACAAATATCTTATTCTAGGTTTTTTTTTTAAGAACACAAAATAGGTTGATTACAACTAACAAAAATATACATTTGGTCAAGAACTAAAAAGTCAACTTCAGAATTGAAAACAACTGTGTATTACTATGGTCAATTTTAAGTCTCTCTCTTTAATATCTTAATTTCTTTAATGTTACCAATAAAGAAATTTTTTAAAAAAGAACCCTTAATAGGGTGCTTACTGATATCTTTGCCATAAATTTGGCTGCATTCAATCTGTCCTTTTCAGATAAAGACTATGATCAACCAGCCACTAATAATGACTGCAAACTTTCCTTTCTGCTGCTAAATAATGGTCCCATTTCTCCCCCACCCACACACGAACACCCTCACCCGACTCTTTCACACACGTACACCTCCCATAATTAATAACACTCATATTTTACCCAACTCTAGATTACTGGTCAAGCTAATGCTTTCACTTATAGTCTTTTCCTCTCAGAGCATTTTCTAAGCTCATGAGTTTCTTCTTCACCAGGTAGTGATGAGTGGTTACAGACTCAAAAGACTAGGGAAGTGATAAATATGTAAAAAGAGAAGACTATGTCTGTATTTATTACATTTCTGGAATGTTATCTATTGGAGCTTATATTAGGGATGACATTTTTTAATTTCAGGATATTTATTTTTATAAAATTGAGGTTTAATGAATGTCTGAAAATAATTATCAACTAGCCTCTAAAGCATCATTTGGCATCATAATACATATTTAAATAATCACATCTTTTGCAAATATAACAGCAGAAGAGACCATTTCTACATTCTAAAGTAAAACTTTCTAATATTAGGCCTATGAAAGCAATCATGACAGGACCTTCTGTTTTCTAATAACATACACATTACCTGTCTCAAGTCATGAACTGAATGCGATCTAATCAACTTTTAAAAGTCAAAAATCTACCTGCATAACATAAACTATAAGCCTTACTTACTTCCGTTTTTTGGCTTTAATAGGTTCATCTTCATTCATTTCTTCCATTAAATCTTGTTCTTCTTTAACTAGGAGAAAAAATTTAATTAAACTTGGCCAAACCAAAAATAGGCAAGTAACAATAGGAATACTTAAGAGATGAATCAGCATGCTAACCAGTATACTTGCTTTAACAGTATTAAAAAGAAGCTTCAATTTACAGTTAATCCACTCACTTGCACTCATAGAGAATTGCCACTTTTGGATGGACAGCATTGTTGGAGTCGGGTGCCCTGGCAAAAAAAAAAAAAAAAAAAATTTCAAAGATTATTAATAGCTATATATTACACAATCCTTTCCTTTAAAAAAATTACTATTTTTATATATTAAAAAAAATCCACCTAACATTCATTCCTTTATAAAACATTAAGCAAAGCTGGGTGATTCTACAGCTCCTCTGTACCTTTACATTAAATTTTCATTTGTTTTAAAATATTTATTTATGATGAATGTGTTTGTCAAATAAATGGATCAAATATTTAAAAGCATATTCATAAAAACAAAAGTCCCGTCATTTCTAACGTAATTCAAAACTAAGGTTATAAAGTATTATCACTATCACAGCTGTGAAACCGATATTGCTGAAAGGGAAAGCTATTATTTATACAGTTTTTATATTTACTGTATTTAGCACCATACAGGCAAATGTCCACTAATTTGGAAATCATATCTAAGTAGAAAATGTTAGTATACCATATCGACAATGTGAAGATTTCTCGAATATTATAAAAGACATAAGGATGTTTCATCTGAAGTATTTGAAGTGATTCATTTAGTCTGCTTCTCCTACAAGTAGGAGTGCTATGAAAACGCAATCATAACGCGAAAGTAAACTACCAATCAAAACATAAAATAATGCACAAATATTTGTGCTCATCTACATTGGAATAATGCAGTCTGAACTTGTCTGAACATGAAGTAGATTAAATGACATCTCAAAGTTTAAATGTCGCTGTTCTCAGGATTAAGGCTTGCCAGTCCCAAATTTAATTTCGTTTCAATTTTGTAAAATTTTATATTTCTGTATTTTAAAAAATTTTAGGAAAAAATTAATTACTTTAAAAATACTCTACAATTCTGATTACATCATAAATATATTATTAGTCACCAGGTTCACTGGGAAGTATTTTAGTGTTATTAATAAGCATGGGGCAAATATTATAAGTATCAACATCTCTTAAACTGAAAATCTTTGATATGAACAAGAAATGTTTAAAAAAAGAGCATTTTACAAAAATAGCTTTATCCAAATCCTCTATATTTTCATATCTCTATTACTGAATTTAAACTAGCATAGTCGTTTTCCATTTTTCAAATTTCTGATATTTCTTGAAAGTATAGTTTTTCTAAATGGCCTTGCATTTTCTGTAAAAATATTAAAAAGAATGTTAAACTAGAGAATTCCTAATTAGAACTTACTTAGTTTCTTCACTTCTTCCATTCCTTTTTTGTGAGGAGGCTCCTGAATAATTTTATCAACGTCTGCCCTTCCAATCAGATCATCAGGTCGGTCCCACATAGAAAGTCGAGTGGTAGGATTATAAAAGAAGACTCGCTCATCACCAGTCCAAACAACACACCTAAGAATGGATTAAAATACCATTTTCTTCTGTTATGGAACACATTTTATAGCTAGGTCTTCTACTATCACCCTGTCAAAGGAAAAGCTGGGATGGTGGAGTGGGGGGAGGTCATGCTCACATCATTAATAGTTATTTAGCGAGAATTGAGCATAGTTTCTAGAGCACAAGAAACCTGGTTCGCTAAGGTTAAAACAGCAGTTTAACACACTGAAATCAGGAAAAGCAAAGCAATTTGTGATGAGAGCTTATGGAGTGCTCAGGAATTTGATCTGGCATACTCATAATTTAAGAGAGCTATTTTTGAGTGTGCTCTTGGTTGAGCAGTGTTTTGATCAACTGCCTCTGGTAGAAGTACAGGTCACATATATCCCAAGGATCCAGGTTCGTGTCCTGGGAGAATCAAGATGTACAACCAAACAAAAATAAAGTGATTCTTTCTCCTCTCTCCTCCTGCCTGCAGGCCTAACTCACTTTCATTCCTACCTGCACCTTTCCCTTAAAAAAAAGAAAGAGTGCTATATTTCAACCTATCACAAACGGTATGTTTAATGGTAAATAATAAAGCTATTAAGTTGTTATAAAGAAAAATAACAAAGCACCCTCCCTATTACATAATATTCTTAACAAACCAGAATTACATACTCAAATGCAATCTTCCCTGAACCTTTTAATACCTGATTGTATGTAACCAGCATTAAAATATAAAGCGCAGTTGTGCTATCATACCACAGCCCACTACAGTCCAATGTCTTTATTAACTAGAAATTCAGACAAAACAGAAAATAATCAAGTACGCGAGTACTCTGTAAAGTTTTTAAAAAGTAAATAAACATAAGCATCAATATTTAGAAAAGCAAGAATGCATTTCCCATGTCCCCTCCAATAAACCTCTGCCCTAATCATGACCCCTAGTCACACAGTGACAGGGTGGCAGTAGCACAGGCAGCTGAAATTACAACAGAAACCAGATCATCAAAAGCTGATCATCAGCTACCAAGTCCCATGAGATCTAGGTGCTGAAATTAACAGCCTCAATATTGAAATAATCAAAAACTTTGAAACAGAAATTATAATTAGGCTTCATGAAATAGGTGAAATGAGTGGAAAGCTAAGATTTCTCAGCAGAGAGCTAGCAACTATAATAAGAATAAAAAACAGCAAACTTAGAAATGTAAAATACAACTGAAATTAAATTTCCTTGGAGCAGGATGGAGATAATAGAGGAAATAACCAGAGAAATTGAAAATAAAAAAATCAAGAAACAGAGGGGATTAAAAAAAGTAAAGTGTCTCAGTAACCTCTGGAATTATATTAAAATGCCTAAATACGTATCACCAGGATCCTAGAAGGCAAGGAGGATATTGGGACAGAAAAGTTTATGTAGACATGATTGTCATAAAACATGTTCACATTTGTTAAGTCAAAAATATTGAAGGTCAGTGAACCCCAAACAGGATAAACTTCAAGAAAACCATGCTTAGAAACAACATAGTCAAACAGATGAATAGAAAATTCTTTTCAGTTAAGAAAAATATAGCAAGATACAAATAAGGAAACAAGTCCAAAAGAATACGGATTTCTTACTAGAAAAACCACAGAAGCAAGAATATAGTAAAACATCTGAAAGTTCTCACAAAGAATACTGCCAACTCATAACTTTATAAATAAAAACAACATTCAGAAATAAGAGTGAAAAGATATTCTCAGATGAAAAAAAAAGGGATTTTATCTCTAGCAGACCTGTGCTTTAAGAAAGTTTCTCAGATTGAGAAAAGTAATACTAAAGGAAAACCTGGATCTTTAGAATGAAGAGAAAACAACAGAAATCATAAATATCAATTTTTTTCCCCTCTAAAGTTCTTTAAAATATCTATGAAAAATTATAACATTGTCTGACAGCTGTTCCTAATATAAACAGTAAAAATATGACAACTATAACATAAATGTCAATGGATTAAATATACCTAGAGTGCCAAGGTTTCCACATTTTATGGTAAGTGGTGCAGTAACAATTCTAGTCTATGACGGGTATGTACACTGTGAATACTAGAGCAACAACTATAAAATAATGCAAACATATATCGATATATATATAGATATATAGATATATATATCGATATATGTATATATATAAATAACCAAAAGCCAATAGATAAAGACACAGAAAACAAATGATCTAAATTGTACTATATAAAAAATATATTGTTAACAGTCTAAACACTCCAATTAAAAAGCATTCATGCACTGGATAAAAATGCAAGACACTACAAAAAACTCTTATAAGAGACAAAAATTTAAATATAGACAGTCTGAAAGGTAATGGATGAAAACAGATAAATCATGCAAACAGAAAGCATAAAAGGAGGAATGGCCATTTTAATAACAGATGCTACAGACTTCAAGACAAAGGGTATTATAAGAAATAAGAGGGTCATTTTATGATTAAAAAAAGACAGACAAAATTGTAAAACGTATGTTTATTAACAGACACTAAAAACAAATGAATGGACTAATTTAAAGAGAAATAAGCAATTTCACAAGCATAGCAGGTTAATACCACTCTCTCTAAACAACTAATAGACTAAACAGACCCCAACCAAATGGTACTAAAACCATATGCTAAACAATAAAATAAGTTAATGAACTGAAAAGTACAAAATCACAAAAAGGTATTCTCTGACCAAAGGGCCATGAAAGCAGTAACAGTAAGTAACAAAGCCTGAAAACAAAACAGCAGACTTTGAAATAATTTATGCATCAAGACAAAAATCAAAAAGTAAATGTTAAAGTAATATGAACCAACTGACAACGAAAAAATTTCAAAATCTGTAGGGTGCTCCTAAAGCAGGGCTTGAAAGGAAACTATAGCTTTAAATGCTTGTATCAGGAAAGAACTAACATTAATGACCTAAGAGTACATCATAAGCTAGAAAAAAAGCACAAAATAAATCCAAAGCAGAAGGGAGACAATAATAAAAACTAGTAACCAAATTCTAAGAGAGAAAAAGATCACCAAAACTAGTAAACTTTTATCTAGATCAACAGAGAACACACTACCACTATTAGAAAAAGGGATTCTCACTACAGATTATACACTTTAAAGGATATCAAAAGAATAGGAACATATACAACAATTCTGAAAAGATAAGCAATTTTGTGAAAAAAATAAACTTAGCAAAACTGAAGAAACAGAAGATCTGAATAGCCCTATACCTATTAAAGTTTGTTATCAAATAAATACCTTTCCATACAGAAATCTCTGATCCCAGATGGTTTTGCTAATTCTACAAAACCTTATGGAAAAAATACCATCTTACAAACTTTCTCAGTAAATAGAGCAGTAGAAATCACCAATCACCTAATACCAAAACTTAAAACACTACAAAAGAAAATTACAGATCAAGGGCATACCCTGATGGCCTGGCAGCCTAGTATACACCCTGGGAGCAGTCCCTCATTACTTCCCAGGGTCTGGGGTTCAAGACCTGGGGCTGGGGGGAACAACCAATGTGAACAACTAAATAAAAATTAAGTGCTGCTGCTTCTTCTGCCTCTCCCTTCCTGCTTGCCTACTTGCCTTCACTCCTGCCTGCGCCCTTTCCTTAAAAAAAAAAAAAAAAAAAAAAAAGGAAATTACAGACCAATTATATCCCACAAAAATATAGATGCAACAATCCTTAATAAAACATTAGCAAATCAAATATATTAAAAAGGGTAGTCTGCCATAACAAGAGGTATCCCAGAAATGAAAAGCTAACTTAAAATTCACTATAGTGAAAGGATGAAAGAGAAAAACTAATTCATTTCAAAAGATGCAGATGTCTCATAAAAACACTAGCAACCTTAAACATGCACTAGGCAAACATAAACGTGACCTGGAAACATTCCTAAAATGAATGAAGGCTATCTATGAAAAGCCTAGAAACAGTAGTAAGCCAGCAGTAGACTGAGTTGTCTGTCTCACATCAGGAACAAAGCAAGGATGCCCACTTTCACCTCCTCTATTTAGCACTACACTGAAGTCTAGAAGTAAGAAAAAAAAAAGGCATTAAAGATCAGAGAATAACAAATAAAAGTGCTCCTATCTGCAGATGATATGACTGTTTACATAATAAATGATATAATAAGGCTATGGGCTACAAAATCCATCTGCAAAATCCATTTCATCTTTCTATACTAACAGCAATAGACTGGGAAAATAATTTTTTATTCTATTTGCAATAGTACCAAGAGAAATAATATTCAGGACTAAACTAGCAAAATATATCTAAGACTCTATACTAAATAATGCTGAAATTTAAGACCTAAATAATGGTATGTTCATAGATTAGAAAACTCAATATTGTTAAAATGTCAAATCTTTTCAATTGATCCATAGATCCAATGGTGTCTCAATCAAAATTCCAGCAGTCTGGAGTTACACATAGTAGTGTTAGAGTAGTGATTCTGATTTCAAAATTTGATATAGATCAAATAATTTTTTTTTTAATTATTCACACTGAACCTGAGTTCAAATCTGAAGTTTTAGTAATCAAGATAATTTCATACTGGTAAACAGACATAGAAAAGTTACCACACAACTGATCACAGACCTAATATAAAGAATTAAGATTTCTCAAAAATGGGAGGAAAAATTATCGTTGCAATGTTGGGATTGAGAAAGATTTCTTAAAATACAGAAGACACAAATCCAAGAAAAAACTGACAAACTGAACCTTAAACTTAAAACTTTTACTCTTTGAAAGTTATTGAAATGAACAGGTAAGCCATAGACTACTGGAAAATATATTAATCAAAGAACTTCTATATACAGGATCTGTTAAAGACTCTAATATGCACCACTCTGGAAAGCAACCAGATGATTTCTTAGGAAGTTAATAAGCATATAAATCAAATAATCTAACTATCCCACATCTAGTTTTAACAAAAAGAACATTTACCCAAGTGAAACACAAACATCTATGTAAAGACTTGACTAAGAATATTCATAACAATTCTACTTTTAAATTCTTTAAAAAGGAAAAAGGAAAAAAAGCTGTTTCCAGTTTTGGAATATTACAAATAGTCAAAACTGTAGAAGTGGCTGAAAACTGAAAACAAGTGAAATGTACACCAAGTGGACAGATAAACTGTGGTTTACTCAAAAGTCATGCTACATTGCAATATAAAAAGGAAGAAAATATTCCACGACATGGATGTGAATCTCAAAAATCTTTATTGCTGAGTGAAAGAAACTACCCAAACTAATCACAAAAGGTCAGATATTATATGACTTCATTCATGTGAAATGCACAGGGTAAGCAAATCTATACAGAAATGAGTGGTTGCTTCAAGCTAAGGGGGATGACTCAAAATGGGGAATGAGTTAATAAATATGTGGTTTCTTTTGGAGATAATAAAAATGTTCTAAAATTGATTATGGTGATGGTTGTACAAGTCTGTGAATATATTAAAAATCATTAAGTTGCACACCTGAAATGAGTGAACTACAGTATGTGAATTATCTTGTGTTACATTTTTTGAAAAAAAGTACACAGGATAAATTCTGAGAAAATGAAAAAGAACAGAAAGCAACAGGTCTGGAGGGATGGACTACAAAGGCACACAAGGAAAATATTGGATATAAGGAATGTTTATCTTGATTGTGGTAATGAACTTATGATACTGCACTTCTACGTCAACAAAAATAAAAAATGAGAAGGTATAATGACTACTAAACCAAAATCTTCAGTGGAAATGGAATTAGACATCATTCTTTGTCATACAATCTAATGAAAAACTAACGGCTTACTGATCCTAAGGAATACAAAATGCTTCTACAGTTCTGATCTCTCTTTACAATTAATCTTAAAGACAAGGGTAGAGAACAATGTTACACAGTTTCATCCGACTATTCAGTGAAGAGTTCTCTAAGACTTTTCATTAGAACCATCCTGAGACACAGCATCTTATATGATGTTTAACTTTATTGGAGAAAAAAACTAAGCCTAAATTTGCTATGCCAGTTTCTAAGACATGGCGCAATCCATGTTAACAGCAATTAAGGGGGAAGTCTTACTCTGACTTCAAAATACCTAGGTGTACAGCTCTTCATGGTAATGGTGGTAAACGTAGAGTGAGAAGCTGTGAGGACATTTTACAGTTAACAGAAAAATTATGAAGAATGTGTGTCAGAAAATTACCCCGCTAATAAGGGGTAACAAAGTGAGTAAGGATACTGCCACACCATGGTGGAGTTGTGGCTTTGGTCAACTGCCTCTAGCTGAAGCACAGTCTGCATACAACCCAGGGGTCGAAGTTCGCATCCCCAGCCAGGGAGAATTACCAGTATGTACAGCTAAGTGAAAATAAATAAAAATACTTCTTCCTCCTTTCTTTTCCTACCTGCCTCCCTCTGCTTGCCTTCATTTCTACCTGCACCTTTCCTTAAAAAAATAAAAGGAGAAAGTGTACTTATGCCTCCAACTCTTTATATATCAAAATATAAGGCTGACTGACAAGATATATTGTAGGATGGACAGACAAGTGGTAAGGCAAATACAATAAAATGTTAAATGAAGAATATAGGTGGTCAATACTGAGTTGACTGTTCAACAACCATTTTTTTCAAGGTTTCTACTACAAATTTTTCAAAATGAAACAAGTTAAAAGAACTATGGCCACAAACTACAGAAACATGGATTAGTGGGGTTGGGGAAGCAGTGTGCCTCTCTTGGTAAATACTAAAGTTAATTACAAGTCCAAAGATACACTTTTCCTAAGTTAAAACTAAATATAGATGATAAACAAGGGATGGTAAATACAGGCAGTCCTCATTTTGTACTTTGCACAGAACTGTTAAAAGTAACTGCAAGCTAATATTCTATGATGAAATCCTTGTAAACACTGAAAAAATTACGAAGGAAAAACTGGTACTATTAGGCTGCTGTTGAGAATATTAATTGGAACAAGTCCTCTGTCTAAAAAAACCTTTTCTGAGGTCTATTTAGCAATATCCAAAATTTAAATAGCCCTATTATTTGATTCAGCAAATTCTAGGAATCAAGTCAACAGACATACTTGCACGTGTTCAGAAAGAAGTTTACACACAGTTGTCTGAAACAGCAACCTTTGTAACATCAGGGGCAAAAAAATTAAATCACCTATTTGTAGGAAAACTGCATTTTCAAACATAAAACTATGCTGTCAAATAGACTTATATGTACTAAAATTGGAAGATTTCTGAGACATATTTAGTAAACAAAAACAAAAACCCTGAGGAATCAAACGCTTAAAAAATTCATAATCGTGTACACCACACACAACTCTACAATATACATAAAAACATACTATACCAAAGGCCCAGAAATGTATGTACCAAACTTCTATTAATAAGGTTTGGTGAAAATGTAATTCTACAATTATTCACTTCAAGTAATGTCCATATTGTATGTTCTTTATGCATTCACCTACTGTATTATTTTAGATAGATGTATGTATTTATGCATGTATGCATGTATGGATGTGTGCACACAAGTATATATGATTAATTCTTCTCACTCTATATTTCAAACTAAGGGTCTCTTATGAGCCAAGGAGCTACTGAGATTGGGATATAATTTGTAACCTCAGGTTCTACTCAGGTCCCAACAAAGAGAACAGGTGTAGAGTTTCTGTATAGGCTGGGCAAGAACCAGAGAGAAGAAGATCTCAAGAGAAAAAATTGGGTCATTCAAGAATTAGGTGTATGTTTTGGGGGAAGGACATATTGACACTATGGGATTATTAATTGTCCTGACTTATTATAAATGTTCCAGAAAAGGAAAAAGAAACAGATGACGAGAAGCAATAATTCAATTCCAACAGAAAACTTCATGAATAGGATAAACTCCATCTGATAATTGATGAGATTCATAAAGCTCCAGACTGTTGAGTTCAGAGTTAGCTGCCAGCTTTTCACGTACAATACTCAGAGAAACCACAAAATGGGAATATATTCTGTGACTACAAATGGTTTTTACTTTTATTTTGGAACCAGGTAAATATTTTACATATAATCATTTTTAAAAATGATTCCATGTATCAAGTAAATGTAATAACCATAGAGAAAACAACTATTCCAAGCGCCTTGACAATAATTTGACTATATAGCCCTAGAGTGATATAAACATGAAAGTAACTGAAAAAAATAAAGAGCTAAACAATCTTAAGTAATCATTCTGTAGTGATAATATTGGTATTGTTATTCTACAATTTATGTGTGATAAAAGCAAATGAGTAATCATGCTGCCGTCACTCAGAAACATGATTTTCAGAAGGAAAGGATATTGACTGTAGAAAAGATTATAAAAACCTTAAATAGATCTGAACTGGAAGTAATACTATGAACTCATGATATATCTTTAAGTGTATCTCCATCTGTGTCTACCAAAGAGATCTAAAAATAAAAACTAGTCCAGTAATCACAGCTAGATCTCTAGATCTCAGTGTCCACTTCCTACAAAAAGAAATAAAGGCTCCTTGGAGAAATGGCTGAATATAGGTCTGAGACAGGAAATACACAGATAAGAACATCTTGTCACAGCAGAAAACAAAGAAGTCATCAAATATAGGGCTATAACCAAAAAAAAAAATTAAGAGTCATCCTTAAGTGGCTTTACCTAAGTCCAAGAAAAAAAACGGAACATCAAGAAGGAAAATAACCGCATGTAAAATATACCTAAATCTATGAATTCATAATATTCAAATCAACTCATTCTGAAAACCAGTAGTCTTTCTCGCCGGTAGTGTATAAAAAACTAGTGTCAGTAAGAAGCATCTCTACATATTTCAGTTAATAAGTGAAAAAGAATGACAGAATATATTACCACCACTTTTGACCTTTGATGATTTAATAATACAAGGTCAGATTCTGCAACCTCAGCACTACTGACATTTGTAATTAACCCTTGTAGGAGGTGTGCATGGTAGAACATTTAGGAGCATCTCTGGCCTATACCACTACATGCTAGAAGTTTCTAACACCTCTTAAGTTATGACAACCATGAAAGTCTCCAGACATTGCCAAAAATCCACTCGTTTGAAAACCACTGACTGTAGGCAATAATAATCGGCAAGAAATGCTAAGATCACCAAAAAGAGACATCTAGATACATCATGAGGGAAAGGTGTATCACCTAGGAACTAGCCTTGCCAAAGATCAAATCTGGATCTGATCACACCTCTGCTATTCTAGTTTGCCTGCAATAATAAAATCCTATAGGACAAATATTTATTTTTTGATAACAAAAACAAAGGAAAAACAAGGCAAACAAGTTGTGCAGAGGAATCTAAAGACATAAGATTTAAGAAACAAGCCAACTTCATTGCAATATGTGGACTATACATGGATTCAATGAGTTGGAGCGTGAACATGAACAGGAAAACCTGACTGGGGGGAGGAAGAAAAGGAAACCCAAACAAAAGATAAAAAGATACAATTTTACATAGTTCTATAAACATAATCACATGAGTATGGATATATGGGTATATGTGTGCAAATATGCATATGCACATACATATATACTAAATGCTATTTTTTAAATTTTAAACAAAAAGTAGGCTTAGGATATTAAAGTGACTCAAGTCTATAATATGCACAATTAACATCAATAGTACCTTGAAGGAAGCCACTGTATCAATTGCATTTTAGGTTTAAACACTCCTAATACAATGAGTAAAGACCATAGTATTACGCAGATAAAAATATTGGACTTTTTTTTAAAGTGCTTTTTATTTCTACAGGAGTAACAATGTAATGATCAAATATGACAAAAAATAAGTAAGTAAAACAACTTGCTAATTAAGCCAAGTACATACCATGGAGTACCAGGAATGGGTGTAGTAGCTACTGGCTTTGCCTTCTGGGCAGCCTTTTCTTCCTCAGTCATCTCCTCTTCTTTGGGCTCCTGCAGGAAATTATACTACATTCATTTAATTAAAACCACAAAACTGTACTTGAATATTCCATAAATATCATTATCAAGGCAAAAATCTCAAAGCGCAACCAAAACAAGGTCTATTGCTACAACAGGAAGAGCGGTAGGAAGTTCTAAGGAAGTTCTAAATCCTTATCCCCTAGCAGAGTTCAATTTCACCACAGCAGAAACCAGTTGAGGATTCACTAAGGAATTAAATGGAGAACTATACAGAAAATTCAAGACCTCTAAGTCAAGGCTGTTAACTTCCTAATAATGTGACTGCCATTGGTCCAAAACTGAATCAAGGAAGTTTCCAAAAAGTAATTCTAGAACTGTATAGAGAACTCACCATGCCAGGACACAGTAAGAGGACAGATAAAGAAAGGATAAAGCAGAGTGAGTCTTCCTCCCAAATGAAGTTGCACCAAAAATTTTAACATGTACCAGTCTATGGTCAGGAGGCTGAAGATCCAGGTCTAAGCTAAGGTCCAAAGCCCTTTCCTTCTAGAGGCCTTGGTTTAGTGTAAGAAAGAATTTTGTGAAACTTACAAAGGAAAAACTGAATTGAAAACTTAGCAAATTATCTAAAATTCTAACAAATGGATTTTCAGTTACAAGTGTACCCAACAATCACTGCTGGCGCCAAGGTTAACAGGTCATGGTTCTTTACCTCCTTTATCTCCTTTATGGGTTCTTCCTTAGGATCCTCCTCCTCTGTCTCCATTGGCAAAGGTTCTTCAGAAGGTTCTTTAATTGGTTCTTTAATCTTCTCCTCTAATTTTTCTATTAAAATGTTAAAATATTGTCACTCAACTGATTTGATATAATTTTTCAAAAACTTTCAGAAACTAAGCAGTTAAAATATTCCATTTCTAATTATTAACCACAAACATAAAACCATCTTCTTTGCACTATTAACTTGAATCTAATGGGATACTTTGAATATCTTGCCATGCCTACCAGGAAACTGTTACCGAACAACTAAAGTCTGTCACTGAACATAAAGTCTGGCAGGTCATTCACATTGCCATTTGTAGCAATAATTCATTTTGCTGAAAGGGTTAAGACACTTATAAAAAGAAATAGCAATATGAGAGAAAAAATGTGGGCCATTTTCACCCAAGATTCCAAGGGCCAAAGTAGTTTTCTTCAGAAGATGTTCAATATACACGACCCTTCCTGATCAGTAATATCAATTTCAATAATTTAATAATTATACAAAATACTTATGCAAGTCCTGTCTACAGCGAATTTAAATATACATATATGTGTATAACTTCTCCAAATGAAAAAAAAGAAGGACAGATATATCAGTAGAAACACTGGCTTTTAAAATAAATAGAGGCGTGTGTCCTAGTGACTCAAGTGGCTGAGATGGCTGCAGCATGGACCTAGGACCCAGGTTTGTGGAGGGGATGAGAGGGCACCAAAATAAGGAGCTAAATGAATAAAACTGCTTCTTCCTACCCTCCATCTCTTAAAATAAACATATATTTATCATTTCAGTAGAAATAACTACTTCAGCAACTATGTAATCCCTCAAATATGTTCAAGTGCAATTAACTCAGAATTCCAAATAGTATTCCACTCAAAATACCACAGTACATATCATGACCTGCCAGGTCATGAACACTATACCTTTTTCCTTAAGTTCTTGGGGTTTTTCCCAGGTTGATTCTAATGTTCTATTATTATAATAGTAAGTCTTCCCATCTGCTGTTTTGTATTCAGTCCACTCAGAAACTGTGGTTGCCCCAGCTAAGGTAGCAGGTGAAGCTGCAATAGCAACCTGGGGATGTATCATGGGTACGATAGGCGGGGCCATCCCGGGCAATACACCTAAAAGAAGAACAATAGAAAGTTAGCTCCAAATATCAAACTGCGATATAAAATAAAACTTTAAAACATGAGCCAAATCCTTCTATTAATAGGTACAAAAATGATTGTAAGATGTGACTGAATTACTTAAATCTATTTCCCTGTTTTAGTTCTAATGTCTAAATTCAATTCGTTTTAGAAAATCAACCCAAGAAGTACCTTAAGAACAATGAGAAATCGGGGTCACACCTATGATGAAGTCTTAAAATGACATACAGTAATTTTCCATTTTCTACTTATTAATAGGTTTTTCTAAAGCCAATTTCTCAAATTTTAATGAAATCAAGGTAAGAAACATCATATACTGAACATATTTACAAAGCTTATTTCCTAATACAGTCATTTTCTAGTTCTAAGATAAAAGTATATAAATAAAACTCTGTTTTAAAGTAATGACTGAATTTATCAAACCTATTTTAATCTATACTGTGATTATGTTGGATATCCCTGGAAAGCTCTTTGTCAGTTTAGTCTTTTCTTTAAAGAAGTAAAGTTTCTTTTATTTTTTTAAAAAGATAAGCCAAGATTTATATATTTTCTGAAACAGCTAAATAAGCTAATATGAGTATATGAATCAAAACTGAAAACAAAAACCCCTCAAATTCTATACTAATATTTAAATTGTGGGTAGTTCTCTTCTATAACTTAAAATATAAATTTATACTTTACACACAAATATTCACACACATATACTCACTGGCATGCAAGCATAACCACATCACTTTACACATGGAAATGATTTTTTTATATTTAACTTAAAAACACACATCAAAAATAAAATTAAATGTTATGAATATGAGAATGAAGTTGTTTACACTTATTACAAAAATTAAGATATAAAGTTATCTGACCTTATTTGCTTTTGTGAACCAAAGAAGCTACTACTACAGGCAATTGGGAAAATCAAGTGTTGGCCAAATATGACAACTGCATTTATACTGCTCATTAAAAAGAAAAATATAAAAAAATCCACTCACTTGGGCAAAAATAAATAAATAAAAGGATAAACAACAACATTCACTACCATGCCAACTTACAGACAAAACAAACTAAGATGGTTTTAAAAATTACCGGTCTTGGTGGTAGCGACTGTCTTTACATACGGGCAGCTGACTATTTGCATCATTGCTACACCTGTAAAATGGACAAGCAAGCATACGTTGGAAAGCTGCCATTATATGTCGGCTACCACTGGGATTCAGGGAAGTAATTTACCACTACAATTTAGACTGCTATTTCCAATGAAAAGGACGAGGAACGGAGTAATTTCTTCCTGTTTTGACATTTTGGGGGAAGTGGTGCCAAATCCTTTAACTACTGATTCTAAATATAGTATCAATTACCTTTTTATCAAACCAGTGCTGATAATATTTGAAGGAGTCTTAAGCATTTAAAGTCAACAAAGGAAATCCTCTTAATTACAGATACCTAACAAGTTCTCATGTGGGACATTTTCCCACAGGACATCAAAACCCATGCTGCTGTCGCTTAATACCAGTGAAAGGTAGATGCAGCACGACACTGACAAGACTCTGCTGCTAAGAGGGAACTATAAACAGAAGCTGAGGCACGGAATATAACCATACAGAAGGTGAAAAAGAGTAAGAGAATAAGATAGGACAAAGAGGATTGGGAGAGGAAGGAAGAAAATAAGATATGAGATGGATTCAAATAGTCTATTGCAAATAATACTGTAAGTGAAAGAAGGGCAAAGACGAAGAGGAGGGCAGCATTCAACTAATTACAAAATACCCCATCGTTTAGTGCCTGCTCCATGGAATGCCATGGTCTGGAACACTCCAGAGGCAGATGAACACATTAAGAAATATATAGCCCCCTCAACATCATTAATGACTACATGGGCTGATTGTTTCAGAAACCTCTGTCATTTAAGGAGCAGCATTTTTATTAAAGAATAAAAATTACACACAGTTCCTAGAATAATGAAGACTCATCATGATGCATTTCAATGGTAATAAAAAGGGAATGAATGGAAAACTAAGACTAGAAATCCAAAATTAATTAAGAGTAAATTTAAATGTTTTTAAGAAAAAGGCTCAAGGTTGAAGACAAGGGTGAGGGAATTAAATTTTATTTTCTATATGTTTCAGTTGAAAAAAAAATTAACCCTAGTTTGCTGCTGATAAATACGTAAAATAATAAATTACTTTCCTTTCTAAAGAACAGGAAAAAATTTCTAATTTAGAGACAAAACTTAAAAGTAAATCCCTGAGTTTAGAAATAATGTACCTATGTCCACACACACACACACACACACAAATACTGCCAATTTTTGAAGTCCTTTTAATTTCTTAACTATTATTTTAAATAAAGAATATTAAAGCTAAACTTTCTATTAACTCTGAAACTAAAAACAATAAAGCTCTGAATCATAAAACCATGCTGAGTAATGTTTTATGTATAGTATTTTTATTTTCTAATGTTTAAAGAAAGCAATGGAAAAATTGTTCTGATTAAGGAACTTACAGGATGTATTAGATTTAAATTCATATAAATACTGCCATCTGCAGGACCACTGTACCTGTTACATCAGCACTAGAAAAGCAATTCTTAGAATATATGAACTTTATCCTCAATGTTTATTCTCGAAAACCAAGGCCCACAAGGAGCAATTTTAACTACACAACACAAAAAGAAGAAAAATAAGATCCACTCATACTTAAGCTTAACTGTCATTGTTAAGTATCAGTTGGGTCAACAAAGAACTCTTGTGTTTTGACTATTAACATACAGACTACACTGAAAAGTCATGCCAATTTTCATGCTACAAAGATAAACTTAAGGTGTTCTCTGAGGTGATTACATGCATACCATGAAGACTCAAACGATCACACATCTAAATTTTCAAGTTTTAAAAGAACATTTCTTCAGAAATTTTCCTATAACTCTATCCTCAAATTATGTTCTATTAGGATATTAGACAATTTCATTTAGTATTTGATAATTCTGATGTCAGACAGAAATTTTTAAATTCAAAATAAGACTTTATATTCTTAGAAGTAGGAATCAATATTCCTAATCTAATTTACCTCTCGTTCTTATCTTTTACCTAATTATTCCACTCCTTTCTTTCATATTTGACTATCCCTTCCTTAATCATCATCTTCATAGTCACACATTGCTATTTCCAATATAATCTAATGCTCCAAGAAAAATTACATCCAAATCTCCTGTTCAGTTCATCTCATTGAAATAAAGAAGAAAAAACAAAGATACAGATCTCATTAGACAGAAAACCAAAGACTCAGGGTGGAGAAAAACAAGTCTTTTTTACTAAAGTACATTGGAGGACTAAATTAAGAGGGAAAACAGAAAATAAACATTAATATCGAAGATGCCTTGTATGTCAGCAAAAGCCATATTACTTTCTATAAAATACTAGCTCTCTCTCCAAACAAAATTTTATGCATCATCTAATTCAAGTTCTCTTCCAACTGACTGAGGAGATGTGATTGATGGCTGCTATGTATGAAATACCTTTCACTGCCAAGCTTCATAGGCACTTCATTTGTTGACCCATCTGTTTAAAAAAGTTTAATGAAGTTTGGGTAAAGGTCAGTGAAGATCATGACATCAACATACAAATTACAGGGATTTTTATTGTGACAAATTCACTTGCTATAGAATGAATTTCGCTACTCGGCACCTTTTACTCAAAAGCACCTAGTCCTCTAAAGCAAAAATAAAAAGCCTGTAGATCTTTAGATCTAGTCTTTCAATACTTCCATCATATTTTCATGCTCTATCATCTCTACAGAATTATCCCCAACTCCTCCAGACAATTCAGAATCCAGGATCTGGCCTTAATACTATGTCTAAGCAGACCAAAAGAACAAGACGTTAAAAAGAAAGTAAACTAGTTCCATGTATCATTAGCTTTCAACTAAAGTATATACAAAGAGGAAAATATCCAGCTACCTGTCTTAAATTAAATTTAGAAAAAAGGTAACCCCAAATTAAAGAAAACTTTTCATTTTTTAAAAATGATTTGAGTTTCCTAAATATCATATATTAAGCATTTACTTAACACTACACTGACACTTTTACACTGTAAAAGGTTTTTTAACCCCAAAAATTCCCTTATTCTTAAAAATTTTAATTTTTTCTTGCTAACGTGAAATATCTGAGTGTTCCTTTCAAAGAGGCCACAAATAGAAGGACAATTAGTGCCAACAGTGGTCATTAGAATGTGTGCAAATCTAAGAAATAGCTGAGTTACAACCCTATTCTTACATAGAAACCAATAAAATAAAAG
Source organism: Solenodon paradoxus (assembly GCA_004363575.1). Lineage (NCBI taxonomy): Eukaryota > Metazoa > Chordata > Mammalia > Eulipotyphla > Solenodontidae > Solenodon > Solenodon paradoxus. Next base: position 142,080 of record RJWH01002554.1, on the reverse strand, counting down.
AGGCAGTAGCAGTGAAAGGAATGTGAAACTGGGAGACAAAAAACCTACAGTATATTCATCTTTGCTACAAACTAGCCCTGTAAACTTGACCTCTGTAAGATGTCAAAATTTTCAATCGTAGAATAGACATATATTAAGGATTAAACATGTCTCGACAACAGCAAGTTCATTCAAATTAGGATGCCCAACACTATCACTATTTAATCTCTACATGAAGAATTCTACTCCACAATCTTTAAATTCCTTCTCTAGTTACAATGATTTCCCCACAGACAACAAAACACATGAATTCACTGCAATTAAACTTTTAAGTGGCGCGTGTCATCTTGCACCAACGGTTAGAAGGAAAACTTCTGGTTTCTGCTTTAGATGAATTTTTATAGCTAAAAATTCTTCCCAGTGTAACATAATAATAGCAAGAGTATGGTATTTGGGTAAGGCATACCAAAGCTCAAATCCCAATATCATAATTATTAGCTATGTAACTATGGGAAAGTAACCTGAACTACATACCTACCTCTTAAGATGGTTGTGAAAAGTAAATGAGCTAGAACAGTGTATATAAATCAGAGTACATAAAATCACTCAACTTGTACTAGCTATCATAAATTGTGACTCTGGACTTCATACATTCAATCCCTTAAGAATATTGCATTCAGAACATATTTACAAAACGATGATCATTTTTAATTCATTGAGGCCATTATCCAAAATGTGTAGCTTTAAATGTGGCTCTAATTTTAAAACATGTAAACAACAACAAAAAGGACATTTACCAAAACTAAAGAGAAAATATTGCAGTTAGCCATGAATCTTTCAAAAACATTTCAAACAGGTGAGATTCAAGGCAAATTTCAAACGCAACAAACACATGAGAACAAACTAACTGACAATATGAAAACATAGCTGGAAAAATTACTACAATCTATTTGTTTACCTGGAAGTGGAATTGGCATGCCAGGAAGGGGAACACGAAACGGAGGTACCATTACTGGTGGAAAAGCAGGTATTGCTGCAGCCGGCTGAGGTACTGAGTGTGGAACAGCAGGAGGTAACGTCTGGGGGTGCGGCTGAGGAACGGTTTGCACAGGTGTGGCTGTAGGAGCAGGAGCTGAAACACTAACTGTAGGCGTGGCAACTGAAACGGCAGAACTTGGGGTCTGATCTTGTGTTGTGGGTGCTGAATAAAAGATAAAACAAAAATATGCATCACTCCTTCATAAACCATTTTACTATATTCTTTTGTCATTCACTCATTCTATTCATTAAGTCAGTATTTAAGGACCCATTCCATGCACTGCAAGAAAATTTGTAAAAAGGTCTGTCCTCAAGAAGCTTGAAAATAGCTGGATGAAAAATAAAAAATAACCAAAGTACAAAGTGAAATGGGAGGATGTATATGAGTGTAAATCAAGACCCTAAGGCCATTTCTGACTGTGAGAGGATACAGAAAATTTTATAATAGAAGCAGATGGCTGACCTTGAAAGATTAGGATATAAACAACAAAATGGGAGGAGAAAATACCCAAGTGGTAAGACAGTGAGTAAAAGCAAAAAGAACAATGAAGTGTTCAGAAAACAGAAGGAAATGGTCAACTAGTAAAACATTAGGCACACCAAGAGAACCAGCGAGTTATGACTGAAAAGTAGGCCAGAGCATACAGTAGAGGGTCTTGAATAGCAGGTTAAGGAGTCTGTACTTTACTGGGAAGGGAAATGGGAAAATTTATGTAAATGTAGAGAAATGATCTGGAAGAATGCCTAGTAAAATTATTGTTACTTCTATGTATGCTTTTAAACTTTTACTATATATGCTTCATTAGAGTTTGAATACTTTTTATAATGCATTTACGTATTTGTGTGATGTCATGAATGCAAATGGAGTAGAATGAGTTTTTATATGGATGAATCAGTGTTCATCTGATAAATCAACCTAGCAGATGCAAAGAAAAAAAAGGAAAAACAGGTGGGAAAATCAATTTTAACATATCTGGAATAGTCCAAGCAAAGAACAGAGAGAAAAGGATACGCAAATAATTACTAACTGACTAGATAAAGCAAATGGAAGTAAAAATCAACTTGTGATTTCTCTGTAACTATTTAAAAATAAAAAGGTTTAAAAAATAAAACTCCAGGTTTCCAGTGTGAGAGATCTGGAGAATGTAAAATTCAAGATAATTTGGTTCTGACAAAATATTATTTTTAAGAGTCAAAAATAAAACATTTCATCCCTACTAATTATATATAAAATCAAAATGACCCAAAAAATAAAATTTGTTATTTCAAATTTTTTAAAGTTTCAATTCCCAAATAATACAAAACATCTTTGTTATTTATTCGTAAACTGTCTAGTTCGTTTTGGTAGTTCATTGGTAACAAATATCTTTTTCTTGATGAAAGAAAAATGTTAAACTCTACCTGTATTGGAGTAAGGGTGAATTTATCAAATGAAATAAAACTGTGCTTTCCCAATCTTTTTTTGTTTTTTAAAGGAGACGATGCATGTGGAGATATACATCATACATCTTTATGTAAACTTTAATTAAGGGAAAACACTGTATAATATAAATCACTGGATAATCCACTGACAACAAAAACTGTCCTTTTTCAGCTCCTAATAATGAAACTCACTTAGGCTGGGAAGATGTGAGCAATTTCATACTTGTTAATGAGGGACTCACCTTGGCTAAATAGACAGCAGGGCCAAACAAGTATCTTCAGGGGCCCAGGAATGAATTGTTGGTCTAGCATAGACCTAGCCTTAGGGTACAGTATCATATTAATATAATTTTATAACAGTGTGAAAAATACAAATTACATGCAACATTTGCCCAGTCCCATACATATACCATTTAGCATTTGTAATCTACTATAATGGCAAAAAATATATCTAGTTATTCTTCCCAACTTCCCTGAAAGTAGGATTTCATCACTTTTCACAAACTTGCACGGATAAAATGAGGTTAATGCTCAACTGTGATTAAAATGTAACTCTTAAATTCTGGTCCCATTTACCCACAGATCTATACTGCAGCTCATAGTTACACTTTTTAAAATACTATGAAAATGGTATTTAGATATAATTACCAAAATTATGATACAAAGTACTATAGTTAGGAAAATAAAGTGCTATAAAGGTATCAAATTTCAAGTGGAAAGGAAAACCAATAAAGATGACAACCAATATTCACTCAATTCATTCCTCTTACTTGCGCCAACAGGATTCTCTGAATTTGATTAGTGGCCATGAGTCATGAGGGAAAAGGAATAAAGGCAATCAAAGAAATAAATAGGGAACTGGGAGAATGACAGCTAGGACATTATAGTGGGTAAATTCCTAACTCCATTTTCTAAAATAACTAGTGAAACACTAGGTTTTTCAAATATACTATGAATCTTGCCTCAGATCTTAACTTAAAAAGATGAAGAAATACTAAGACTGTAGTTTGACAAAACTTCAAGACATTGCATCAAGTAAAATAAAAACAAACAGGATGTTAGGAATATTCAAAAAGACATCAAAACTGATGTTTTAAAGGCAGTAAAAAGAACATGATTATGCTATTCTCAGCAAAGGACAGTGCAAAAAAATAACAGGATTTTTGAATAACTGATAATCACAAGATGGCTATGGGCCTAATACAGCATTATAATATAGAAATGGAATATATACAGGATATTTAGCTACCCACTTTCCTTAAAACGAAGTACACTATTTCTCTTTCCTAAGAAGGCAAGGAATAAAATATAAGCAACAAAGTGCCACCACAAAGAAGAGCATTGGTTTTATTAATCCCCTTCTCCAAGTACCCCATAAAAAACTGCTAGTTTTCCGCCTTCCCACATAAGTTTTAGAAGTACTAGCCTATAAAAAGATAAAGACCTTCTTCAACCAGCTAGCTAGTAACAGTTATATTTCCATGTCAGAATTCACCTTTCAATTACGAGAAAAAAAGCTTATTAAACATTATTTACATCTTCCTATTAAGTATATTTCCCCACAGGCTGGGCTGTCTAAAATATATCGAGAGACTGAAAAACTGTCTCTGTATTATATACCTTCCTTCAGTTATTATATCAATAAAACTTAAAACTACTGTGATTAATTTTTTACAAGGTAATATATACTAATAATTCCCAAATTCCTGAAGCTACATGGAGGAAGACAGTGTACCTTTTTTCCTTATTCTCATTTATTATCTAGGTACTAAAATAATCCAAATTATAATCACCCTAAACTCCTCATTTAATCTGCCTGCATCCCATTCTAGAACCTACCCATCTCTAAGAGAGGTAACAGAAAAGTTCTGTAATTTATTTCAACACTACCCAAAAAAACCAGCACCAGAAAGGTCTTCCCAAACACAGCCATTTCTATAGTCCTAGTGTCTGCCTCACCCCTTTGCTTGGTCCCTAATACTTTTCATGACCCATTCTCAATCTTATGTAATTTTATCAACCAGTATAAATAAACCCTTTTACTTCAGAATTTCCTAACAATCCTATAAACTACATTTTCCCTCATTTCCTGGTCTCTGTTCATGCTGTTCCTACGTGAAAGACCTCTCCTTACTTCTGAACCTACTTAAAGTCTTACCCCACACATCCTTCATAATCAACCTCAATACCCACATATTCTGCCCATCAATGTCTTACTTCTTGAATTTTTCCATCTTTTATTTTTGCTATATAATTTTGTGTAAAATTGTAGTCTCAACTTGTTTTATATGAATTGCTCTTGTCTCAATTAGAAAAACTAGAAGCTCTGTAAGGTAGGGACCAAGGCTTACATTTATTTTGCAAACCCCACAGCACCCAGCATTAATGCATGCCAACCTGAGTAATTTTGCACTTCCCCAGTTTAGCTCCACTAACTGCAACTGGTTAAGTAGCGTCTTCTCTTAGTGTGAATTTCTGTTCTTTTAACTCCAAAGTCCTAATGTTAAAAACATATTTTAAGTATCAAGAATACTAGAAATAGTATCATTTTGGAGTATAACCCCTACTTGTCCATTTCTCTAGCCCCTAAAGGAAAACACAAACTGGCAGGTACTCACTTGATACTGTCTGTGAAACCGAGGAGGCAGTTGTTGTGGTAGAAGTGGTAGAGGATGGGGTGGACGATGACGTGGAAGTGGATACTGCAGGTGCAGGGCTACTGGTCGTAGGGGTGGAAGCTCCTACTGCTTGTGCTTGCACTTGTGCTTGGGCCTGGGCCTGGGCCTGGGCCTGGGCCTGGGCCTGGGCCTGGGCCTGGGCCTGGGCCTGAGCCTGCGCCTGGGCCTGGGCCTGGGCCTGGGCCTGGGCCTGCGCCTGTGCCTGGGCCTGCGCCTGCGCCTGGGCCTGGGCCTGGGCCTGCACCTGTGCCTGGGCTGCAAGCATAGGTGTCAGTTCTGACTGCTGAATAACCTTAACTCCATCTGGCTTGCTCCATGCAGATTCGCGTGTCCGAGCATTGTAATAATAAACCTGAAGAGGAAGCAAAATCACTGGTATCACAGAATCTGTTAACCATCATTAAAACTGACAATGTAACTACATTTTGTCTTAAAAGGTATTTTTAAAAAGTACATCAAAATGGACTGTTTATGTATTATAGGATTATGGGTAATTTTATCCTTTCTTCCTTTCCCCCAATGTTCTATAAAGAGCACATATATTCTTAATACACACTACACACACACACACACAAACAAACCAAGGTTATATTTTGTGTAAAAGACTTGACAGAGCAGGCTTAAGCCTGCTAGCCTTTCCTTCGCTGGCATCCGGGAGCTAGGATTTCCTAAGAGTTACCACCATCCCCTAACTGATTAAGAATGGTTCACTGTAGCTAAACTGTTTATGCAAATAATGCAGTTTATGTTTAATACCTGCTTTCCTTCTGGAAGTCTGGAATCTTGATATGTGTTGGGCAGAAGGTGCCAGATATATGATCAGTCCCCCAATGAAAACCCTTGACTCTTACTCTTCTGTCCTCAAGAAAATAACAACCTAAATATATTCTTTAATTTACCTTCCCATCTGGAGTTTTGTTTTCCACCCATATCTCCTCAGTAGGAGGCAGTGCTGGAGTACCCGGAGCAGTCACAGGAGGCATTCCTGGTGGAAACATCATACCCGGAGGAGGCGGCATGGTTCCCATAGGTGGAGGCATGAAAGGTGGTCTCTGTGAATTCACAAGAACGATAAGAAGTCACTTGTATTTATCTTTTTCCCTTTAAATTTCCAAAAGGATGGAAATTTAAGAGACAAGTTTTATAACCCATTCAAATATATTTATCTAGATTGTATAAGTAAAATTTCTCTGTAACAAAGATGACTATTAGACAGGAAAGAAATGGAATACTAGCAGTAGTCTTCTCTGGGTTATTGGTTGTAATATTAGTAGTAGTAATATGAAGAAATTTTGCTTTATTCTTTGTTTTAATTGCTTTTTTCATATACAAGCCTCGAGATTACATTCAAAGAAAAAAACCCAATTTCATATCCTGTTTAACACCAGGGACACCAAAGCCCACCCTGCTCACCTACAACAGGAACCAGTCAAAAGGCAAACATTATTTCATAAATAAAAGTAGCAACTTAAAATATATATACATGTATACACATGTGTGTGCACACACACACACCCCTAACCCTTCATTCTGTTTTCCTACAAGAAAAACATACTAGAGAAATATTCATTTTTCTATTTTTAAGTAATAACAACATAGTTCAGCAAAGACATGAACGTCAAGTTTAAAAGATATGGCAAAATATTCACTTTATTTTTAGTGGAAAATAAAAATTCAAAGGGTATTTATGTATTACAATTTTTGAAAACTGTTTCTGGTGACCTTAATGATTGAATCCTGTCTCTGATACTTCCTTCGGCATCATTCCTCAATGACTGCTAACACAAGATCTCAAACCAAACAATTCAATTCTAACTACACCTTACTTCAAAAAGTAGAAAAGTGGTTTGACATTTTTCAAACAAATTTTGACCAAAGATTAAAAGGCTTCCTCTATTCTACTATATTAGAATTCAACTGTTTCTGTTTTGTAGATTTTATAACTTTCACACAACTTTTAATCTTCAAAAAATGGTTTTGAAACACTGAAAACACTAATTTTAAAGTTTTAAATGCTCTCTCTCTCTCTCTCTCTCTCTCTCTCTCTCTCTCTCTCTCTCTCACTATCCAAATCACCTTAATCTGGATAATGGAGAATTCACACTCTACTAAAATGAAACTATTTCATTTTCCAAAAACTGTTTTCTTTACCATACTCCAATGTTTTGGGATTTATTTTCATGTGTCTTTCAAGGATGAGCACAGACTCATGTTCTATAAAATATCCATCCCAAATATGTCTCACGCACCATTAGCTGGAAATCAGTTGGATTTAATGTAAAACCACACAATTATCCATCAAGATCAAGAAACGCATCACAACATTAGAAAGTATACCATTACACCATCTGGTATATTTCCATTAGAGAGTTACATTAGTCCATTACATTGTACAATATTCTGCCAAGTAGGTTTAACTATTAAAGGCACAAATTAGAATAAATTCACATGTAATAAGTTCTATCTGTCAGTATGTCAAGAATACTTCTTGTGCTAATCTTGAAGGAAATATAAAATCATTTAACAATTTATTTTAAGGAGGAAGAGAAGTTACTCATTACCAGGAAATGAATAAATTAAGAAAAGTATTAAACCTTCTGCCTCCTTCATAAACACAACCACACAACCCTCTGTAAACAGAGATAATGTCATTTAAATAGTACAGTTATCCTTTTCTATTTTTACTAAGTTCATTCTTAATTACGCTACTGGAAGGCAGATAACAACATTATCTTTATTTGGTTTCAGAATTGTTACAGGCTGAATAAACTAAGTAACATAGATAACGAAACAAAAGAACATAACCCCCAAAGTAGAAACCTGCTGGCTGACACCTTCCTGACCTCATTTCAGACTGCGAATTTATGTGTACTAGAGTGGGATACGTGCCACAGGTTAAAACACCAGTAAAATGTTTGTTGTGGTCCACCCGTGAGGCACGAAGGAGCAAACCATGCAAAGCACAAGGACCCAGGTTGGAAACCTGGGAACAAGGGAAGAAAACAAAACAGAACAAAAGCTTGTATTTAAAGAAATTTCACAGTACTTGTATTTCTAAAATTGTAAAGTAACCTCCTCTCTCCCTGAGAAAGAGGGAAAAAAATTCAAACTTTATGCTTACAAGACGTTTGTTTTCATTTTCTAGATCTATCTTGGCAATATTTATAGGGAGAACTAATAAGGATCATGTATACATTTATATTTATTGGCAACATGTATCATTGAAAATAAATTTCCCCTACTCTACATATTAAGGTTTCAAATTTTTATCTTGATAGGAAATGTTCCATTAAGATGACAGATTACTAAAGACAATTCTCAGACATAAAGGCAGGTAAGAACTACTCTATTTAATTCTAGTTTATGTGTTTCATTCACCACCTGAATTCCTGTTCTGAATTTCTATACTAATTACAGCTACCAATGCTTTTGTAGACATACACAATAAGTATATGGAAATTCTCCTTAGTTCCCATTTTCCTAGAAACCGAAACTAAGAACAGAAGTTTTTACAGCAAGACTGATACATAATACTGAAACTTGACACCAACAAAGAAATGGCAATCTCTACATTCTTTACCTGGAGGTGTGGAGGGCCCATAGGTGGAGGAATCCCTCCTGGAGGAGGCATTGGTGGCATATTAGGATCAAAAGGAGGACGACCAAACGGGGGCCGAGGTGGTGGAGGAGGGCCTCGCATCATGCCAAAAGGTGGAGGAGGTCGCATAAGAGGCGGTGGGCCTCGCATCACTGCATTCGGTGGGGGAGCAGGGCCTCGGAACCTCAAGGCCTGCTGTTGAGCCATCCTGTATGCGAAAGCATGAATAATTTTTTTTCTCTAAATTGCACTGAATTAAAAAGATCCCTTAAATCAAGTGGAATTGGAAAGTCATCATTTTTCAACCATCTGCATGAGTAGGAATGATCAACAGACACAATCCAGGAGGAAATTTGGATAAGGGAGATTATCTGCGTTGTCTTAGTATCATCTAAAAAGGACAGATGTATATCATGTGACCAAGAGGAACACACTATAACCTATTCCAGGCAAGAAAGAATCACATCCATCTATTATGGAAGAAATATCAGACAAAACAAAATGGGAAATGTTCTATCAAGAAGGGGTGAAGGGAACTGAGGTTGAATTCTTCAGAAAAGTCAATGTTACACATAAAAGCAAAGGAAGACTGCATAAATGTTCTAGATTAAGGAAGATTAAAAAGACAACACTGTAACAGTAGTCTCCCCTACTTAAATCTTTACTTTCCATAGTTAGTTACTCAGAAAACTCTGAAACAAAAACATTATGTTTAAAAAAAAACTGAGACCACAAACACATCATCTTTATTATAGTATACTGCTGTAATTGTCCTATTTTATTATTAGCTACTGTTAACTTTATTGTGCCCAATTTATAAATTAGCCATCATCATAAGCATGTACAGACAGGAAAAGCAGTATATGTAAGGTTTAGCACTACTGGTCGCTTCAGACATCACTAGGAGTCTTGGACCATAACCCCACAGATAAGGGGGGACTACTGTACTAACTCTAGAGTTGACCTGTATTAGGGGGGAAAAATGTTATAAAGGACGTACTGGATCAATGGATAACTGAAAATATAAGTAACGTATTGTATCATCCTAAATTTCTGAAGGTTAAACTGCTATAGCTAAGTAAGACAACGGCCCTATTCCTAGAAAATACAAGCTTAAATAGTTAAGGATAAAGGGCTATAGTATATGTATCTTACCCTCAAATGGTTCAGAGTAACAGAATGCATGCATGAAAATAACAAAGCAGAAGCAGTAAAATATTAACATTACCTCTATACTATATTTAGGCATCTGTAAGTTTAAAATTACTTATAAATATATGATTCTTAGAGCTTAAGGGACCACTGGAGAGAATTCTAATGGGAAGCCTTTCTTTCTCAGAACCCCTAACCTGCACCCGCTTCATTCTCAAGCTAAACATCCTTGCCTATCTTCTCTTTGACATCGAAGCAGGTAAGTACTACCACATAAGATCAATCTCCTCTTACAAATAATTTTTAAAACACACACACACAAATATTTAAAGCACTCACTATGTTGCTAGGCAGTGCTCTAAGCTCTTTTTAAGTCATTTAATGATAATCCTATAAGATATTACTGCCAACCTCATTTTACAAAGGAAGACACTAAGTTACACAGAAGTGAAATAAACTGCCCAAGGCTACGTAGCCTTTTTGAAAGCAAAACCAAGATTAAAACATGTGAATGATCTTAAACCTACACTACAATCTATGTAAGTCTCTTTAGAGAAGGAATAGTGTCCTGTTCACCGTTGTAACAGTTAGGTCTGCACATAGTAAGGCTCAACAAATATTTATTGAATGAACCATTGAATATGTAGGTTATACTGTAGTACTTACACTACCTTACAAGTAGGGTATGCTGAATCTTATTTTAAAAAATTACTGTAATTTACCATGTCAATTTACTGACTACCTATCAGCCTACCCAATAACTACTATAAACTTCTCCATTGTACAAGAACTTTCATTTCTCTGCTCAAAGTGAACAATTATATTCCTATGTATATTTGAAGATAACAATTCTTATACTCTCATCACCAATTCTTCCAACTTCCCTACATTTTTCAACCCTCTGCTTATGATTACCCTTCGATTTTTCTCTAACTATTCCACAACATAATTCAATTACAAACATAACACACGAAAACCTAATATAGAATCTAAACACTGGGATGATAAACACATCCATAACTGCTATACCAAGTGTATTTAACCCAATTTGAAAGTAATTCTACACTCAAAGTTAGAAGGTATGAATTAAAAATAGTGACTGCAAAAGAATATGAAATACTTCAGAATAATCAGTCTCAGTCTTTCAAATTATACAGCACTCCCAAAAGACACATGGTCACTTACTGAAGGATGTCTTCATCTTTAGGTAGGAAAAGCTAACCACCAAGGAAAAATATTCCATTTCAGTCTTAGTTACAATGTATCTCAGTCCTAGAATTTCTGTGAATCTGCCTCTCCCTTTCCAAAAACTCTATAGTATTTCTTTATTTACAATTTCATACTTCCTAGTTAGAAGTGAAAACTTTAGGCTCTAGAATCACAAAAAAGTCAAATCAGGACTGCCTTTTTGTTGTCAAGCTAGTTACATAATTTCTGAGCCTGCGTTTCCTTAGATGTAAATGAGCAGGGGAATAGAAATAAAAACCTGTCTCAAATCTCTGTTCACTGAGATAAAACCCACGAAACATTTAGGATAGTATCTGGTACATAGTGACTACTTTAACTTTCATTACTTTCATTCCCCAGCAAAACCAAGCTAACCTACAAAAGGCGTTTTTGATTGGACAAAACAGGCTCTCAAAATTCTGCCACTAAAATGGTAACAAAATTCACATAATTTCCTTCTTCAACAGCCTCAAGTTGCCATTTTCTGATGTCAGATAGGTGCAGTACATGTGCTGAGCTCTTTATAAACAATGCTTCACCACAATAACCTGAGACCAGAACTTAAAGTGAGGATCAAAAACTGAATAAAGTACTTGAGAGCATCTAGTATATAAGTGCTATGTATTAGCTATTATTACTGCTGCCCTAATATCAATACAAGAATAGTATTGGTCTTAAATGACATTAACATTAGTAACAGTTTAGCTATTGTTATTAATGTAATTATTACCATAGGATTGTATATAATTCTGCCTCTTGTTGACCTCTCAACGAGAAGCTGATCTTCTTTTTGATCAAATACTTCAAGTTCATTACCTTTTAAGCCTCTACAGTTGCTATTGCTGCATGCAATGCTCTCTCCCCAGATCTTTACATGACTGAATCCTTCTCATTATTCAGCGTCAACTTAAATGTCACGTCAAACTCTTTCTCCACCCCAAGCCTTGTCCAGTCCCCCTCTGGCTCATTAACCAATGTGAGTTCTCAATTATAAACTCTACGAAACAAGTGCTCACTTGTTTATGTGCTCAAATATTATTTTAATAATGATAGTGAACACTGGCTACTTTCTATATACCAGGCAGTTATATGGATATTATTTGTACTATCTCTTTTAATCCTCACAACCCAATTAAATTTGGTAGCACTTTTACTTAGGAAACTACAGCAAAGAAATCACCAGTGTATTTCTCACTCCGATTTTACAGTTGAGGAAATTTAGAAAGCAAGTTCTTTGTGGTAAGTCATAAAGTATTAATAGGTAAACAAAGGTTGTGAATCAAGGATATATACAGATATGACTCTAAAAGTTACCTGAATGGCCTCAAACATAAAGGGCTGGGTGGCATTTGGTTCTCTGAATTTATTCTACTTACGTTTATTGCTAGTTATTTGCATTCCTACCACTTACAACCTTTCTGGGACAACAAAAGACTACTTTCATGAACAGAAATACACAAAAAATTTGTTACAAGAATAAATGCACTTCTCTAGAAATAATCTATTCAGATATGCAATTGTCTCTAGTGGTGAAGAAAGCAAATATTTTAATAGGAAGAACAAATATGGAAAAGATGCTACTGATGTATAGGATGCAAATTACATTCTAAACTATAAATGAGGAGACCTAGGTTTTAATCCAGACCCTGCCAACTACTCCATGATCTCGTGTAAATCACTTCACACACAGAGGCTGACTTACCTCATCTGAAGTGTCTGGTTAGATCTTTATTAGCAGGGAAGCTCCTTGAAGACCAAAGTTTTTGATCTGGTTCAAGGCTCTACTGCCAGTACAGTGTCAGTGACTTTCATACAGCACACATTCAACAAATGTGAGTCGGGTGAGCCACCCATCTCTAAACTGCCTGTATTCATTTATTTACCACTTAGCTACTGAACATTTTATTTGCCAGGCACTTAGCAGACACAACATGAAATATACTCAGGATACAAATGTAAAACTCATCCCAAATTTCTGCCATCAAAGAGGTCCTATAAACAGCCAATGTCTCATAAACCACGAGAAATGCTAAAATAAAGTTCTCTATAATATCGTTCTGGAAGCAACGACCAACCCAAGAGGCTAAGGTCTAAAATACAATGGTATCATCTAATTTCAAGCCCTATTCAAATTAGTTTTGCAACAATGTCTAAACTTATTAATATAGTCTAAAAGGCTACTCATTACAAAGCTGAAAAGGATATTCTCTAAAATGTAAACAACGTCCCCAAATCTACAAGAGACAAGCAAACTTCTCTTCAGATTAGAATCAGGAAAAAAACCTATCACAAATACTGAACCATCCTGACAATGTACTTCGATCACTCATTACTAAAGTGTACATACGGGGTTTAAAAGATGTGAGATTTATCTTTAAATAAAACAAAATCTTATTCCTTTTAAAGTAAGGATTTTTGTGACAATTCAGAATCCTTAAAAAAAAAAAAAAAAAAAAACTTTTCCACAACCTTGAATAACCCAGTTCCTTATATAATTCCATTTTGAGTTCCAAACTAGGGTCCTTGCAACCTACAGTCTTTGTTTTTGTTTTTCATTTTCAAATGCTGACAATGGCACAATTCTGAATGGCGGCTGAACAACTAAAGTGCCATTTTTCCCAACCAGGATTTTTTTTTTTAAATCAAATATACATAAAGCTCTTTTCTTTTTTGAAAACCCACTTACTAAAAAGCTTTTTTTCCAAGACCCTTTTTACTGTGTCAAATCTTAATTACAAATTGTATAGGGACTGAGATGCCAGGGCGGGGGACAGGTCACAGCACTCTTTAGGGCAACGGATCGAGACTGCAGGCTCTGGAGTCTGCCTGCCTGGAGTCTCAAGCCACTTCCTGAAGTCACACTTCACCGACGCGACCTTGTTCTACTTCATCAACCCCTATGAGGCTCAGTTTTTTCACCTGTAAAACGGGCCTGGTAAAAGGTGGCTCTGGTGTGTGGTCAGCAGAAAAGCGGACCGCCAACTACTCCAAAAGATGGGTGGGAGAGTTAAACGAGACACGTCTACGAAAAGAGCTTACTGGCACACAGAAGCACGTAGCAAACGGTTGCTGCTATTGTTGCTATTCACAAGTGCGGGGTCAGGCATAAAAGGATGAGAGACAGAAGCAGCAGCAAGGGAAGTTAAGAAAAGCGAATGATGTTAGAAATCTAGAAAAGACCGGGCAAACGTGAAGACACCAGCGGGCCGTGGAGGCCGTGCAGCAGGCCGGGCCAGAGGCGATGAGGGATCCCAGGGAGTTAACTGTGGAGCGGAGGGACGTCGATGACGAACACTGGGCCCGCGGCGGGCGGCGGGCGGCGGCCGGGGGGAAAACTGAGGTAGGCTGAGGTGGAGGCGACACGCGGCCGAGGCGGGGCCCCAAGGCGGGAACGCCCGGCGCGGCCCGCAGCCTGAGGCTTCCAGAGGCGCCGGGGCCCCGCGAGGACCACAGGGAGCGCCCGGGGCCCGCGCAGGAGGCCGCGGCCCACCCCGGCCCGGCTCTCATTCAAGCCACCTTCCCCTTCCCCCTTCCCCAGCCCCATGCGGTCCCGGCCCCGAGCCGCCGCGGCCTCTCGGCCTGCCCTCCAAGCCGGATCTCCGCGCTGCAGGCCCAGCCCCCGGGGCTCCAGAGTGCTAAAATGTAAGGAAGAGCGGCGCCCCTGACCTGAGCTCCCCTGGGTTGAACCGCTCGCCGTCCCCGCCGTCCCCGCCACGCTCCGCCATTACAGAGAGCCGCGTTCGTTCACCCGCCGACTCGACGTTCCCTATTGGCCGGACGAATCGTCAATCCTTTGCGAGAGAGGCGGAGATAGCAGAGATCTATGAGCTTATTGGTAGAATTCTCCATCAATTTTCGAGCTGACGATATCTGCCTTACTATTGGCCAAAGGGCCCGCCGACTTTGAAAGCGGTCTGGAGACAGCCGGTTGATTGGTCGCTTTGAGGCTTTATGGGAAATAAGACTTCGGCAACGAGGAACCGCCGGCGCCCTCTGGCGGTAAACTAAACTAGGTCCTCCCACACTCGTACTACCGGCCTGCGGTAGCCACGTGTCCGCCGGCTTCCCGGAAATCCAATTATGGAGCCATGTTGGCCACGTACTGGCTATATTGGCTTAAGCCGAGACCATTTCCATTGTGTGAGCCAATCAAAACTCGACATGGGGCGCGCCTCAACCAATCACAGCGTTGCTATGAAATGAGCTATTTGCTAGATTTTCTGAAAACAGGAGTTTTACCTGACACCACCCAGTTACATGCATGCTATTAAATATGTCATTAACCACCAGAACGCCTCCTCAATTGTATTAAGTAATTCGTTGCAGGCTAATGAATGCTGTAATATTAAGATAAATAAGTTGAAGAAGGCTAGCTTCTTCATCGTTTGGTAAAGCATCTCTCCTTCAGTTTCAAAATACTCTGTGCTGTAATTAGTCCACCCCAATACCCAAAGAAATTCTAAATATTTCTTATTAAAGAAAAGTGAAAGACTTTAGCTTCTAGGGTTTCAAAGGCACAGTGAAGATGAGCACTATCATAAAGGAGCTCAAATATTAAAATAATAATAGATAAATTTTACTCAGACCTAACTATATTTACCAGGCACTATTCTAAGTACTTTCCATGTGTTATCTCTTTTACACCTTATATGAACACTAAGAAATAGGTACTTTGATAAACATCCTGGAAATTCATTTTACACTCAATAGTTGGATAAAACTGAATTGTTTCATTGAATCAAGGTGTAAAAGGAATCTGAGACTTGTGTCATTTAGGAGATCAAGTGGATTTTCCTATTGTCAAAGCTTGGTAACTCTTAGGATACTGATGATGTGCCTGGCAGTTGCAGAACAGAAAAGCAAATACTATACCATCCTGGCCCTACTGGCTACAATTGGATTATAGACCTAAAGCTTTGTATATCAAAGTGAGATGAAGAGACAGTGCCAGTATAAGAGCAGTATCATCAGGGTCCTAAGTTATGGCTATGAAGTCACCCTTCAGAAGTGAGTTTTGAAAAGTGGTTCCAATGTAAAATCAGGCTTTTAAAAAATTATTAATACCACTTTTAAAAACCTATGTTAAGACTATCATAGGTACTTGTCACACACTATTTTTAATCCCCTCTACAGCCCTAGTGGCAGACATATCATGCCCATTTTATATATGGGGAAACAGGCTCAGAGAGGTTACATGAATGGCACAAGGTGACAAAAGGTGATGTCAGGATTCAGGCACAGATGTGTCTCACATCAAAGCCAAGTGAAGACTACTAAGTCCTGAGTCTCCTCCAAATCTGAAAGATAGCATAGCTAAAGTGCCATTTCTTCCTCTTTCCTCTAGACTGTAAATACCCTGAAAGGACTCTGTTTTACTCCATAATCCCCAATTCATAATAAAGTGATCATTCACCCATAAGGTCAATACTGTACAGCTATATTATTCTTTTGTGGGAATTTAATTTTGAAACATTTAAAGAGATTGCAGAAATACCTTATTAGCATAATGGGTAGCAGTTGCTACAAGCTTTGACGTGAATGAGATCAGGATTCTAGTCCTGGCTATGTGATTTGGGGCAAGCTACTTGACTTTTCATGGATTTAGCTTCTGTATTTGGAAAAGAGAGTTAGTGTGAGGTTTTATAAGTAACCACTTAACCGTAGCCAAGGTGGCAATTAACAAGTCTCAATAAATAGGTACCTTGATTAAGCCGATTTGGAATATTTTTCTAGCTTGTGCTTTAATTAAAATATTAAGATCAAGACTTTCAGCTTTTGCACATGTGTATGTGAAAACACTGAGTTATCAGCCAAGAAACTATACCTAGATAAACAGCAGTATTCTATGAATAGTAAAGAATAGTAAATCAGCATATAGGATCATAGCAGGAAATAACAATAGTAACTTACACTTGTTGAGTCCCTAGTAGGATGAGTGTGTTACATAACTACCATTTAATAACTCTTTTATTGATCATTTCCAATGTCATAAGTGTTTTATTAGGCACTGTAAATATATTAACACAGTTGGACCTTTATAAAAAACCCTGTGAAACATTGTTATTATTTATATTTTGCAGATAACCTGAGTCACACAACTAGTGAGTGCCAAAGCAGGAATGTAAAGATATGCTGTTAGGCTACAGAATCCACATTCATCACCAACAGGCTCTACTTCCAATCAACAATTAGATTATAAAGTCTCCCCAAACTACTGCCATCCTGTCCATACATCTCAGGGCATCTCAGTTGCAAGTACTTTCTGTCAATTCATCATCCGTGACCTATTATGGAGTTTAGGGCAAAAGGTTTGCACCCCTAATCTTCACTGGATCTTTGAGTATGAGAAACTCAGAAATCAGTGTTGTGTTCAACCATTAGGTACAGTATTAGCCTTTGAACTGCCTAGATGGGGCTGAGAGCTCCTGAAATGAAGTAAATATACCCTTATGAATATATTGAGTCAAAAGATGTGTCCTCAGTAATATACAAGTATTAGGAAGAGCAGAAGACAGAACATTTGCATTCTATCTCCCTACAAATATTTGTTTTAATCTATAGAGATCAAACATTCCAATTGTGATGCAAAGATCTGCTTTGGTCAAGACATTTTGGGGCTGTACAGAAAAGAATCCTGCTAATCTATGGACTGGAAGGCCTGTTACCCTGATCCTTACAGGGACTGGAAAGCTTCAAGGACTTGAAAAATTCTGTCTCTGTTTCTTCCCTTCCTAGGGAACACATGGTTTGTTCTCTCCAGTTATCTTTACCCATTTGCTCTAGTCTCTTCTTTCTGTAAACCCACTTCCTCCTCTCACTAATGCCAGTCAATCTGGATAAAAAGGCAATAACTTGATTTGCCTCACTACCTACTGTCCTAACATCACTGTCAAGTCTCTGGTTATCTGGAGGTTCAAATTCTTCAAAGAAGAGAAAATCCGACTTGTCATTGACTGGCT
Source organism: Solenodon paradoxus (assembly GCA_004363575.1). NCBI lineage: Eukaryota > Metazoa > Chordata > Mammalia > Eulipotyphla > Solenodontidae > Solenodon > Solenodon paradoxus. The sequence goes on along the minus strand of RJWH01002554.1, from coordinate 124,027 downwards.
AACAGTTAATTTTGTTTAGCCAGATTAAGGTCACAGAGTAGTGCTGACCTTATCAGAGTCTGTGTTGAGAAAGGAAATGGAAGCTTCAGCTCTTCTCCCAGATTAGCTTCTGCCCTTGCCCTTCTCTCTTCTATTCTCAGTGAAGCAACCAAATGAAATATTTAAAACGCCCTACACTGAATTCATCTGGTGGCTTCTCATTGCCCTTAGGACAAAGAATAGACTTTTGACACGGTCTTTGCAAGCCTCACAATCTATGTCATGCCCATTTCTATGACTTCATGGTTCCTGACCACTCTCAGAGTTCAAATCATATTTAATGACTTACAGTTCCTCCAAGACAGCCATTCTTCTCACCTTAGATAATGATCTCATATGTTGTTTTCTCTACCTATAATGCTCTTTCACCCAAATAACTCTTTCCTATCTCTATGAGATAACTATTGCTGCATAACATATTACTCCCAAACTTAAGCTGTTTAAGATGATGATAAGTACTATTTCACAGATTTCATGAGTCAACAATCCAGGCACAGCCTAACCAGGTCCTGTGGCTCAGGGTTTCTCATGAGGTCAGACCACAGGCCAGGGTTGAAGACTCACCTCATTGCTGGTTTGTGTCACTTCCTTGTAGGTTGTTTGACTGAGGATATGCCATATGGGATTCTCCATGGGGTTGATGACAACAGGCAGTTTTCTTCTACCATAAATCATGGAGCGATGGGTAAGAGAGGAGAGAGGAAAGAGAGAGAGGGAGAAGGAGAGAGACAGAGAGTGAGAGAGAGAGCGAGAATTAGAAAAATTGTGAATCTTTTAAAGGAAAGGTGCAGACAGGAATAAAGGTGAGCAAGCAGTCAGGCAGGAAGACAGAAAGAAGAAGCATTTTATTTTATTTATTTAGTTACCCACACTGGTTGTTTCCCCAGGACCAGAGACTCAAACCCAGGGCATTGATGTCTGAGATCCTTTGGAGATATTTGACCTAACTGCTACTTCACCAGAGCACACCCTCACAGACTTTTATTTTTTAAATATATTTAAACATTTTTTTTTTTAATTTTTACACGTAAATGAACTCACATGTCACGGTTCCCCATTCCTCATATATATGTCAACACACCCTGCCCTTCACCAAGTCAAGCGCTCTTCACCATTGTCTAGACCTACAGACTTTTTGTAACATAATGTAGACACTGATAGTCCATCACTTCTGCCCATATTGTGCTCATTAGAAGAAGTCAATAATCTAGCCCACACTCGAGGGAGCAGGATAACACAGCAGCTGAATACCAGTACATGGGAGTCACCGAGCTTTCTCTTACCTACCACACTATCTTTCAAGTCTCAACTTACACTTTACTTCTTCCAGGAAGTATTTTTCAGAGAGAAAATCTGACCTCCTGTCACCCCCATGTAGTTGATTTCCTCTATTATATTCTCTCCAGTAGCAGCCTAGATGTCTTTATAACATTGCAGCCACTTGTTGCTACACATTATAACATGAATCATGATGTGTATGATATGTTCTATGTATTTATCTTATTTATTTGCCTTTTGATTCATTTTATTGCTTTTAATGCTAAAGCATTTTAAAGTAAATTATAAATATCATAGCAGCCCACCCCTGAATAGTCCCTTTATCTTGACAAGAATTTGCTGAAGCCATAGGCCAATTCTACCTTCTAGATCTCATTGCTTCCTTTAAACCTTGTCTGTCCTATAAGGTGGAAGGTTAGACTGAAGACTTGGTCTGATTTAAGTTGAACATTTGTAGCAACAGACCTTCATAGTTGGTGTTTATATTTCACTTCAGTCACCCAGGAGACATGAATAGCTGGTTGTCTAACCTTCAGTGATGCTAAGATGGACACTGAGTCCGGGTGATGGGGGCTCAATTGTTACGTTGTATTCAGAATAACTTCTGTACTATTAATAATTACATTTCGATAGCAGTCATAAACCAGGAACATCTCCGGCAAAATGTGATGAATGTTCACCCTGCCTATTAACCATTAACCTCATGGTTTCATGGTTTTATTCTTTCCTAAATCAATACTTTCCTCAGGGGTGGCAAAATAATGATTTTCTCATTATATCTTACCTTCTACATTTACTAGCTAACATTCTCCTCTAAATGAGAGATTTCCTTCAACAACAGGAGCTATCTAGTGATACTAAAATAATAATTTCTACTTTTAAAGTTGATAAATGTTCCATTATTTTCCTTTATTAATTTTCAAAATAAAAAAGGAGATAGTTGATAGCCCCTCTTAGTTATGGACAAATGTGTTTTTTCTGAGTTCCTTTTAAGTCTTATTTGGGCCTCGTGGATTTTTGGTAGAACAAATTCATTTCAGTTAGCTGCAATCAAGACTCATTTTGGGTGCTCAGATCTCCAGACAGTACTCATTTACTCTTCACAACAATCACTGAGGTGAAATTATTACTTTTTTACACCTCAGGAAATTGGGACATAGAGAAGTTAAGTAACCAACAACTAAGTAAGAAGTTGCATAAGGTGGTGCAGGGTAACTTCAATGTCCGCTTGATTGCAGACTCCCAAACAGTAGAGAATGTGCTCGTGTTTTTTAACCAGTTTCTCTGGAATCTATTTCATAACTGGTCAATCAGTAAGTTGATGAACAAAGTAATAAATTGATTATTATATCTAGATGACACAACAATGAATTATAATACCTACAATAGGCTTTCAGATGAAATAATATCTGGGATTCACTTCAAAATAAACAAGGATGCAGAAAGAGTGGTAGAGGAAGGGAGGCAGTTACAGATAAAATAAGATTGACTCGATACTGTTGAATTGTAGGTGATATTTAGGTGCAAGTTTATGGGACTATCCTTTCTATTCTTAAAGATTTGAACTCATCCATTAATAAAGAAAATATTAGGGATTGCTTGAGGCAGGGAGTAGGAAGCTTGACAAAACAGGTCCAAGTATTGAAAAGGTATAAATTTCCAATTATAAAATACGTAAGTTCTGGGATGTAATGTACAGCATAGTGATTATAGTTAATAATACTATGTTGCAGATTCAAACTTGTTAAAAAATAGATCTTAAAAATTCTCATCATGAGATAAAAATTGGTACTATATTTCATTAAAAAACTATGTATGCTAACTAAACACGGTATTAATCATTTCACAATATTTACATATATCAAATCACTTTATTTTTTATCTAAAACCAATACACAATTTTGTATCAATTGAATCTCAATTAAAATTAAAATAAAGAAAATAATCTCATCCCTTGAAACATTGAATTGTGGGAAACTACATAAAAGTATTGACACTGATACACAGCAAAATGTATCTGCTTGCATTATCAGTTTGTAGCCTGACAGCAGATAAGAAAGTAAAAGTAAACTTATGATATAATCTGTCTCAACATAAACTAAAGCAGACATAGAAAATAAGAACATCCTCATAAAGTAGATAAACAAAAATCTCATGTTTGACTTCTTTGTAGAAAAGCTGACCATGAGCGCATACATGATTTTTTTTTTTTTTAAGGAAAGGTACAGACAGGAGCGGAGGTGAGCAGGCAGGCACCAGGAAGAGAGAAGAGGAGGAAGTATTTTATTTTATTTTCATTTAGTTGTTCACACTGGTTGCTTTCCCCCTGGGCCTGGGACTTAAACCCACGGGTCTGTGACTTGTCTCTTTCAGAGGCAATTGACCTAACCACTGCTCTACCAGGGCCTGCCAGCATGTGTGATTTTTTTTAATGCTAAACATGATCAAAAATTGAATGATTACAAGAGGAGAATAAGAGAGAGCTGTGAATTTATCTTCTTCCAGAAAAAAAGATAAGAGTAGGACTTATCCAGATTAACAAAGTTAAGAAGCCAGATGAAAGGAAGCAGGTCACCAAAGATACAAGGGTAAAAACATATACCTGTAAAAATAATGTTTCTAATAAATGTAGAAGAAATGAGGAAAACAGAAAAGCTCCCTTAGAAGACCACAGTAGTAACTGCTGAGGGCAAGACCCACTGAAGCATGCTAAAACTAATGGGTGAAATTCACTGCACAGGTTCAAAAAATCTCCTCCCAACATTTGTAAAGTACTGTGACAATTTAACTTATGGCCACAAATTATTTGATACTCTTCCCAGTGAACAGCCATAAGGCTTATCCAAGGATAGGTAGGAGTAAGAAAAAGGACTGAAAGTTGTCACTTTTAAACCAAGCATGAGAAATGGAACATTTTGCAGCCTGAAGAAAGATCAGATGCTGTTTAACCCCCTCTTCTGTTTACTGAACTCAAGGATTCCATCCCCACCCCTCTGCTCGCCTAACATTCCAGCCCATCGACTCCCTACCCCTAAATCAACAGCTCAGCCAGATGGCCTTATCTGAATTCCACCTCTAGCCCCCTCCGTGTTAGTCAGTGATTACCCCCTTAAAAGCCTCTCTCACAGCTTCCCTCGGATTGCTCCTTCTGTCTCTTCTCAGATGGGAGCTTTCCTGGCCTGCACATGGGACAATAAAGTCATCGTGCCTCAGAGTATATCAACTCCCTAGTCTAGGTCTCTTTTGTTGTGGGTCTATCACCCACTACAAGAGAGAGCTTAATTCCTTTCTCTGTGAGTATGGACCGGACTTAGTGACTCTACTTCCTGCCATTACACTTCCGTTAGAGAAACATGGTGGACACCATCTTCACCAAGGGTCAAGATCAACATCTTCAGGGACGCTTGTGGTAGAAGACCTTTTCCTTGACCCCAATGCAAAAGTTAGTCTGCCAGGAATTTTCTATGTCCAAGGACACACAAGCATCCCTCCCTACTCTGCAGCTGTATGTAACTCATAAGAGTTGCCAGTAGAAACCACAAATAGCCAAGAAGGTGAATCTTTACCTCAGCATAAAAGGAGCTCCTCTAAACCCCCCACCCCCATTGCTCAGTTTTGGGTAACAATACCCTTGAACCAGTACTGGTAAAATAAAGTGCTTTTTCTCTACTTGAGTGCTCAGCTGTCAGTCTTCTCAGTCTGGAGGCTCTGCCATAACAGGCTGATGAGGACTCCTTACTGATGCAGGTGAGGGTGAGAAAGACACTGATGAGATGCTGGGTCTGTCCAGAAAGAATTCGTGGAGAGTGCCATTTGATCAGGAGCACACAGCAAATTTATTAAAAGCAAGAAGCAGCAAATTTAAACGCCCTGTGGGCTGGGACAGTTCCATCAAGGGAATGCACACGTGTGTACGACCTGTATTGCCTGCCTCTCACTAGGGCAGATAGATTCTTGCAAATATTTGAGGGTTGGGGGCTTCTCCCTTCCTGGGTGTGTCTTGGATGACAGCCTGGAACAGAAAAAGGACAGTTGTGAGAAGAAAGAAGGAAATCCGAATAACATTTGTAGTTGTGTTAGTATTTTGTTTGTTTGTTTTGATCATGGTTAACGTAAGGGAACACTGGGTACATAGTATTTCTCTGCTAATTTTGCAACTCTTATGTAAATCCGAAGTTATTTCAAAATGAAATGGTTTTTTTAAAAAAAATGTGCTAAGTTTCCAGAAATCTAGCTTTCAACCATGCTAAATGCATAGAATATCAGTCTCTGCACTGTGGGGTTTGGGTCCCTCAAAGAATCCATAACGAAGTTAGGAAGTTAGGCGAGTGAGCAAGCAGAGATTTAATCAGAGGGTAAAGGGATGGAGCTGATCAAGGGAGGTCCAGACCCAGTCCACCCTGCCAGCGGCCTGGATTTTTAAGGAAAAAACCCACATGGTGAAGAAAGGGGATAAGAGAGGGTCCTCAGACCAGGTTTCAGTTCCTGATTGGGAAAGGTAACATTGTCCTTTGAAGTTATTGGTGGTCTTCTTTAACCTGTGTCATTCCTTTGTTTCTTAGTGGAGGGTCCATCCTGGTCATATATTACGCATGAGACACATCTCACATGTCAGACTCATCCATTGGCTTTCCTTATCGATCTGGATGATAGCATGCATTCCACGACTGGGTGGTGACACCAGAGACAATTCACTGTCCTGATATCTGAACTTTAATCCCTGGTCAAGGCTTGCTCTTGTGGGGGTTCTGACATGCACACATCTTTTTATTGATTTGTCCACTGACAAAAACAAGGCGGTTGGATAAGATGCTTATTCAATAATAAGGGCAAACTATATACAGAGATATCACTTGAAAAGGAGTCAGTATATGACTCCAAGAGAGGTCCCTAAGTACCCTTGACCTTGATCTTGACAAATACAGATGCTAAAGGGTTGTATTTCTAACTTCTACTCCCCCAAATAAATTTTTTTGGTAAAATAGGACTAGAACCAAAGCCAAGAACACTCACTTTAAACTGAGCACATAAAAAACCCATCTCCAGGGTGCCCCGGTTGAGCAAGTCCACATACATCCCAGGGGTCGTAATTCTAGTCCCAGGTAGGGCTGGTGGAGGCAACCAGGATGAACAGCTAAAGTGAAATGAGTGGAGTGCTTCTTCCTTCTCCCCAGCTTCTGCTCCTCTTCATTTCTGTCTAAATCTTTCCTTAAAAACAAGCAAACAAACAAAACCATCTCCATAAACCAAAATACCAATTTATTAATTTACAAAGAGAATTGCACCTGTCAGGTGGAGCAGACATTTTTGTCCTCTCTGTAGAAAAATTTACAGAGTAAGCAAAAGTATCAGAAAATGCCTCAATGAGATTGGAAACTCAGCAAGAGCAGTAAATTGTTTGATTTGAACTTTTTTGAGAGAGAGAGAGGAGGAAGAAGCATCTTTATTTTATTTTTAGTAGTTTACACTGCTTGCTTCCCCCCAGGCCCAGGACTTGAAATCATGCGTATGTGACCTGTGCTTCTTCTAAGGCAACTGACCTGACCTGACATTAAAAATTTGAATTTTTAATGGCTTTGGGCCACGATAGCCTGATAATCCACTATTCCAAGTAGGGATATTCCCTCCACTTAAATGATCTGTGCCTGTTCTTGCCTGGAGGGACCTCTCTGCTATCTCAAGAATTTCTTCCCTGCCAACACAGCTAACTCCTCTAGTTAGAAGGAAACAAAAAGAGAGATGTATTCTTTTCTGTTCTGCAGAAAGTATCTCTATTATTGACACCATGAGGTGATTCCATCAACAGACAAGTAGTGGTTGGTGAGCTCATGAATTTGCAGACCCTGAAGATGATTCTAAGAACCATTTGGTATCTGGGAACCAACTGTTTTGTTTCCCCAACATTTTCCTGATTAGACACCAGATAATTATTTAGATTTCCATTTCTTAAGATTACCCTAACTGCATTTGTCCTAGAATAAAAAAGCCACACGTGTAATCTCTCGGTTTATTAACATAGACAACTATCTCTAAATCCATTGTGTGTCAGTTATTTGTATCTCTCAGAAACCTTGGACTTGTCTCAGAACACTTAATGACATATTTACAATCTCTTGCTTTATTTATATAAACAATCAAATCTACAAGTATTTTGTTCACTGAGTTAAGAGGGGCAGGGAATCTCTCTCTTTCCTTCATTTATCAACAAGGGTTATATTTTTATGGTTCATTCCAGCTCCAAAATCATACTATTAAAATTTTGCTATTTCTCAAAATGAAAACATCATCTCAGGAATCCTTATGTCCAGATATTTAAGACTCTGAAAACGCAATTGTTTCTTGTACTCGCTGCCATATATAATTTCCCCAAATTGCCACCTTGAGAAGTTACAAAAGAAGTTGATTAGAAAGAAATCTTCAAGATTATCTGGTTCAACTTTTTTTGCCCACCAGTGAGGAAATAGAGAACCTAAGAGTTTGATTTTTAACTTTCGCACAGTCATCTAACCAATCAGAGGCAGAGATAGACCTAGAACTGGAGTCTTTACAACTTGTGTTTCCTCAGTTAAATTTAATTGGATTTGATTTGTCTCTTAAAATTTGTAAAACTCAACACCAGCAATGTGCCACACCCATCTCAGGACACAGAATAAGGTCATCTTTATATATAATCTATAGCAATAGCAACAACTCAGCATTCCAGAAGTTATGTCAACTCTTCTTCACAAAAATATATCAAACCAAGGGTCCTAACTTGGGGTTCAGAAGGTAATCAATTTGGAAAATCCATTTATTTGTTCATCTGGCAAACATTTAATGAATACTTATTTTTTGCCAGGAACTATCATAGTTGCTAAAGACATAAGTAAGCATTATTCATACAGCATTTACAATCTAGGGGGAAAATAAGTAGATAAGCCAAATCTTAGCCAAGACAATGATTTAATATTTACTAAATGATTGGCATATGTAAGCGTTTTATGTGGCATTTACTTAATTCCTTGTGACATTCATAAATAGTAGCTACTGATGATCCACAATACACAGATGAAGTAATGGAGGATAAGAAAGTTTAAGTGAGTTTACTGCTTATAATTTAGGTGCCATAATCAGGCAATTTCACACGACTACAAAGACTTAGAATTCAGGCAGAGAAACACAGGAGGGACTATCATTGTAAGGAACACAGGAGCAACTATCATAGGAGAAACTGAGAAAGCACACAGAGACCAGGAAGACATGCATTAGGGAGTGCATTTTGGAAGCACTGGAGTACAGGGAATGGCAAGAGATGGAGCTAGAAAAATGAGCGGCCATGCTTCATTCTATAAGTGGTAAGAAGTTATCATTGTTATAATACAATGTTTCTTCAATAAAATGTAATTAAAAGCTATTATTTAAGGGTTATAAGTAGGGAAGTGACAGGATCAGATTTGCTTCTTAAAATGATCCCTCTAACTGCAATGACAATGATGATTTAGAACAGAGCAAGCTTAGGATTGACCATACTGAGACCTAGAGCTAAGATAGTCAGTGAGACTGAAGAGGAAGGGAAAGCTTCAGGTTTAAAAAGGTCAAATCAACAAATTTGTTTGGATTTGAGTGTGGGGTGAGTGAAGAGTAGTTAAGTTATGTTAAGATTTCTGACTTGGGTATGCCATGGTGGAGTAGTTGTTTGGTCAACTGCTTCTGGCCTAAGTGCAGTCCACAAGCATCCCTACGACCCAGATTTGCATCCCAGCTGGGGAGCATACCCAAGATCAACAACTAAATAAAACTAAATGAAATGTTTCTTCCTCCTCTCTCTTCCTGCCTGCTTGCCTGCTCACCTTCATTCCTCCCTGCACATATCCTTCAAAAAGGAAAAGAGATTTCTGCCTTGGGCAACTTGAGATAATACATAAGAATAATGTATCCAACCTTATATATAGTTGCAATTGCAAACATATATTCTCAAATGACTAGTTCTGATTTGGGGCTTGGGTTTACTTTGTATCATATCTAAATTCCCTTGCTAATAAGCTCTGTGATCACTAGATACTGTAGGATTTAGAGCACAGAATAGAAAACAGAGGAATGTGGAAACTAAATGATTTACCCACACCCCGGTCATTTGCATCAGAACATCAAAACATCAAATCAAAGCTTGGATTTAGGACACTTCTAGAACCTCCAGGAAGGATCATGAGTCTTTATGCAGAAGAATTGTTAGTCCCAAGTAATGATAGTAAAAAGTAAATAATAAATCCCAGTTAGTGGAATTCACTATGACACATTCAGGAATTTTCAAGTCTTCCTCATTTGTACCAATTTTGTCTTAGGAAACGGGAACAGTATAACATTCAATTCCTGCCCTCAGGGAGTTTAGAGTCTCAGGAGGAAGACCAAGAAGCAAAGATTGCAGCACAGATGATAAGATCTCTACCAGACCTTCCCTCAGATGATGCAAAGCCTGTGTACAAGCCAGCTCCCTTAGAAGAAGCACGTGATTATTTTGGGCCTAGTTGTTGTGGGAGGGCACGTCAGGTAGCAGAAAGGACTGGATAGAAGAAGGACATTTGACTCACCCCACCATTTTGTTCCAGGGGGTATTGGATATTGAAGTATCAAGAAGTAAGATAATCAACATACAAAAGACAACAGCAATTTTTGTCACGGCTGCCTGGGTCTGATGCCAGAACTGCACACAGGTGTGCAGAAGAGAAAGGAAAGTTTAAGGGAAAGGAACAGGCCGTGTGACCTCAGAGTGGAGCAGCAAACAGAATAGCCTGTGCTGGTCGGAATCTCATGTTAGCCCACTCCTGAGCTGGAGACAGACCCCTCTGGCTTTAAGATCTCACAGGCGTGAGTTGAAAAGGGTGCTCAGGGGCCTGGTCACCCTGCAAAAGTCACCATCTCCCCACACCTCAGGGTCATCATCTGAAAAGGAGAATGACAATCATGCTTGCCTTGTGATGTTATCATGGGAATGCCTATGATAATGCCCGGGTCAGTTGCCTGGCATGCAGTCAACCCTCAATATAGATGTTTGCCACCACAACCTGTTCTTGTCCTGTGTTTTCAGTACATCTGTGCTCCCAGCAGTTACTCCCCCAGATGGCAGTCAGCTGGATAAGTGACCTCTTCTGAACAGGGTCTTTGTGCTGTATTTCTGTGCCCCGCTCCCAGTTTCTGGAACCTCAGCACAATGCCATGCTTATCCTAAGATCCTGGTGATGATTGACTGTAGGTTCAGAGCATGTTAAAGAGAGAGAGACATGAAAGGGGAGAAAGGGAGTTGGAGGTCAGCGCTGTTAGACATATGGGGTGCATCCAAGGACTGTCAGACAGATGGTGAGTAGGGAAGCACACCTGGGTATTAAGCACTAATTAGGTGACAGGTGGGTCAAGGATGGCAAAATCGGGAAACGTATGTTGTTTACTCCCCATAACCAGGAGTTGCCTAAGGCCGGGCTCCCTCACAAACACCCCTGCTCCTCCTGCCCACCTTAGCACAACTTAAGAACATGTTCCATTCACCTTGAAGAAGCTCCGGGCCAAGTTCGGGGAAGCTCGGCTGACAGGTTTAATAACTCAGCTTTTCAAGAAAGACTTGGAGCCACTTTGGCCTCAGCTAGTGCTCTACTTCCTCCACTCCTATCTTCCCTGAAACGAAAATACAACTTGGAAAGACAGCCTGGTGCCCCTCACAGTCGCTGCGGCTTCCTCAGGCCACGACATGCTCTCTCTTTTATGAGCCTGTGGGGCTGTAATTCTCATCGCCTGACATTTATGGGAGGCTTCATATTAGCCAAAGTCTTTACAGTCATTTTTTATGAGGAATGCCTCTGCGAGACCTGTCAGCTAGAATCAGCCAGACTAAACAGAAGGAAAGGGAGCAAAGGGACATGGGGACAGCCCCCACCCACAGCCCTACAAGGGGATAGCACAGGCCACTGTTCTTCAACCGCATGTCAGAGCAGATTTTCCTGCCCTTGGAGTGTGGGCAGCTTTCTCTCTCATCACCTGCCACACCCAACCCGTCAGCAGGTCCCGCAGGCGCAACATGGCCCCTCCACTCTGTCCATCTCCACAAGTCCAGCATCAGGCCAGCCCCCCCTGCACAGCCCGGCTGACTGTCTCCTGGCCTTGTTGCCACTCCTCCCTGCCACTGTAGTACGTACACGGAGACCAGCCGTCCTCCAAATGTCTGCTTTTTCTTATGTCATGTATGTACCCTTCTCCATCTCCTGATACTCCCGAAGAAAATCCTTATTCATATCTTATAACAGATAGGCACCATTGAAAAACATCATCTTAAAGTCACAAAAATAGCAACTCTTCAACAGCTTCCTCTTCTGAAGAAGACTGATCCAGAATTCACTTGATTAACATCCCAACTCCCGGCATGCCCTAATGGAGCAGCAGTTGGGCCCACTGTCTCTGAAGAAGTTCAGTCCACGTATATCCCAAGGACCTGGTTTCACATCCCGGGTCTGGGGGAAAACAACCAAAATGAACAACTAAATAAAAAAACGAATAGCCAACTTTTTTGTTCTCTCCCTCCCTGCCTGTTTGCCTACTCACCTTCATTCCTGCCTGCACCTTTCCTTTAAATATCAAATTAAATTAAATCCAAGCTCCAGGGCGCACCTTGTGGCTCAGGGGACTGGAGAGTGGCATGCAGACCACATACAGCCCAAGGACCCTGGTTTGAGACCCAGGGTCAGTAAATAAAGATGCTTCCTCTTCCTCTTCTTTCCTTAAATGCTGTTTCCTCCTCTCTCCTTTCCTTCTTCCCTCTGAAAAAAGAAACCCAAGTTCCTTCCACTCCTTTGAGGATAGCAGGGTCCTTCTATACCCTGAATAAGACCCTATCTGTGTCTCAGGCCTTCCCTAAATACTGGTCCCTGTTCCCCCATCAGGTTCCAGACCCTAAAATCTCTTTACTGCCTCCAGAGCTTACACTCCAATTCCCATCTGTACGGAGAGTCCCTGCTTTCAGCACGGGCCGCTGTTCTTCAACCACAGAGCAGAGCGGATTTTCCTCACCCTCCAGCCTTAGCTCACAAGTCACCTCCCAGCCCACCCAATCTTAAATTGCCCCCTCTCCTGCATCACCGTGCTAATTACTTTCAGAGGCCTTCGAAAAACTTGAAAACGTTTATTTGTACACAAAATCAGTCTCCTTTGTTAGACTGTGCATCCCAAGAGAACAGAGACCTTCTCTGTATTTTTCACTCTTGTACATAATGCCTAACACAAAATATGAGCTGAGTACAACAGGTATTGAAAAATTCAATGAAGGAACGAAGCAATCTGCTGGAAAGCCCCTCAAACTACCTGCTAGTCTTCATTATGATCAATAGAGGGCAGCAAAGACTCTGCGTTATCTAACTTTTTGCAGTAAGCCAGATAACTTCTGAAAACTAATTTCCTTTTGCTAAATAGCAAGGCTCAGGTTTTCAGGAATTTTAGGAAAATGTCTACCCAGCTTTTCTTTTCCTTGTTCCTGAAGCCTTCTCTGCTCTTTAAATTTTTATTTATGTATGCTTTAGAATTTCAGGTTGACAATGCTCCTTAAGAAGTGAAAGCAGATGTTGTATTGACCAAGCCAAAAGCAACCCCACGGCCTGTGCCTACCTGTCTGACAAGACATGTCAGTGTGGAAAATAAAAAGGATGTTCCTATCATAGATAACTGACAGCTGCTTGGGACTTAAGGATGTACGGCTCTGCCTTATGGTGGGTGGGAAGGACCAGGTACCAGCTAAGAATCTGCTGTTTTGTGTTCTGAGCTCTTGCAAGAGCAAGTTGTGTGTGTGTGTGTGTGTATGTGTGTGTGTGTAATTTTCTCTTCTGATTATATCTGCTTCTGCTTAGACCATCTTCTCTTTTTGTTAAACATCCCCTTCTCCCCCAGGAGAAGCCTTAAAGTCTCCAGCTTTTTTTTTTATATATATATATAATTAGGTTTTATTTTTTTTTCATTAGTAATTTTATTGAAGGGACATTGCATCATAACATTATATAGGTTTCAGGTGTGTATCGTAGTAAATCCACATCTGTATACAATATACTGGTTACCTGACCAGTTCAGTTCTTCCTTCACCATACAATTCTTCCCTTTCACCCAATTTGCCTGGCCCCCTTCCCTGCCGCCCTTGCAACCATTGATTTGATTCTCTAGACTGAAAGTCTGTTTTGTTTGATTTAGTTCATCGGTTAATATCTCCAGCTCCTGTGGGCTCCCCAGGTATACAGTCCCCTCATCGAGAATGCACACTGATTCCAGGGAGTCAGCATTTACCTAGGAGGCATTAGAATCTGCACTACAGTCTTAGAATGGGTTTTCATCCACTCTCTGCCCAACAACACCGAGTCCTATGACACGTCAGGCATTGGTGTGAGTTCCGTGGGCACACAGGGTCCATTTGATCATAAAAAACAAAAACATTACTAGAATCAGTAGGGAGACGTGTTTCTCAAGCTTAGTACTATTGACATTTGGGTCTAGACAATTCTTTGTCATGGGAACATCACAGGATGTTTAGCAGCATCCCTGTGAGAGAAAAGTAACACCCATCCCCTAAGTTGTAATAACCAAAAATGTTTCCAGACATTGCTAACTGTCCCCATTTTGGGGTTCGGGAGAAATTCCCAACCCTGATGTTGAGCAGCACTATTTTAAAGATCATGGCCAATACCTTTAGGAAGCAATGACCCCTTCTTCCTCGCACTGCTCTTCCCTACCCCATGCTAGTCTGTTGTGACTCAAAGCCTTTGGAAGTAAATGTGAAAAAGCCTTTAAACATCTGAGCCAACTTAGGTCTCTCAGCTTCTCTCCTTTGGTGATTTCAACTAGAACTGAGGATTCTTCATGGGGCAGTTCAATGCAGATTTAGAAGGTGTAGGCAGATGTGAGGTAACGTGGAGACTAGGAAGCAGAGACACCCTACTACAAAGATTAAGAATGAAATAGACTCTAGAGAAACACAGAGAAAGAAGCAAAGGCAAGTCACCAGTTCTAGCACTTTCTGGTTCTAGCACTTCGTAAGGGCAGGTTAAACTTCCTGTTAGGATCTATTATGCATGTGTACTTAATTTCTCATTTGTGCCAGGACTGTTTTCTTGCCTTTTGTTTCTGTTACTGGCAAAGGAGTTCTAACTGGTACATTCTCTGTGGCTGGAACTGAAATCACAATTAGAAAACAGGGATCTAGACATCTAGACAATTGAGGGAGAAGTTTCTAACCCTCAAGATGGCTTCACCCACTTCAACACAGGTGCTCCATTCTCCTTCCTCTACCAAATGGCATCTGCACCCTGTCTCTCGAGTTATTTTCTAGTCGACCTTGGCTTGTGCGTGACTTGGGATGCCAGGGCCTCACCTCAACTTCTTGTTGTCCATCCACCATCAGCCTGTCAGCACACCCAGCTGCGTTTCCTGGTGCGGATTCTTAAACAAATGAATCTGATGGCTCATATGGCCAATACTGTCTGCTCTTCCAACAACTATCCTTCCTTATCAGTTTTGTTCAGGTGAACTACCCCAAGTGGTGTATCAGAATTAGTAAAGCAATAAGAATGAGGAGGGATCTTGAAGGGCGCGAGGCTTAAGAGAAAGAATTTTATCCATAATACAAGAAGGCAAAGCCTGAGGAGCAGCAAGCCCTTCCCCTTCCTGCCTGCTTGGACATGTCGTATGAGGACATGACACACCACCACGAAGTAGAGGCAAGAGAACTGTGGAGGTGCTGACAGAAGAGGGCTGTGACATCCTGGAGCTGACAATTAACCAACCCTGGAGCCATTTACCTTTAGACTTCTTGTTACATGAGATAATTAGGTGTCCTACGGTTTAAGCTACTTTGACTCAGGTATCCTGTTACTTGAAGCCAATAAGGATCCTGACCGACATAGTATAGCTCATCTTTTCAGGCCGGGTCACTCAGGTTAGGTCACTAACTGGCTACCTCACAAATTGATTGCTTTGGAGTCACACACCAACCTCCATTTTATCTGTTCATCTCCCCCTTCCCTCCATCTTTTGCTTATGAAAAGTTTTCAGCCTACAGAAAAGTTGAGAAAACAATGCAGCAAATGCTCCAAAATCCTCACCTAGATTCACCACTTGTTAACATTTATCTACATTTAGTCACTGCACGTGTTTCCATTTATACGGGGGTGTTATTTGACTAAATCATTTGAAAGTTGGAGACTTTATGAAGTTTCACCACAAAGCACTTCAGCATTTTTTTCTTCTAAAAAATAAAAACATTTTTCCAAATAACGTAACTGTCATTCTCATAGATTAAATAAGTGCTTATATTGTCAGCTAATGCAAAATCTTATTACATGCCTTCAGTGTACTCAGAACATGCTTTGAAGCTCTTTTTGGTTTTTTATTTAAAAAATTCTTTATTATTATGTCTTTTCGTCTTATCTTTTTTTCTTATCTTTTTTATTCTTATCCAGGATTCATCAAGAAGCGTATATTGTTTTTTTGGTCACAAACATCTATTTATTCTTTATTCCACCTATCTATCTATCAATCTATCTCTTCTTTACTCTAAAACAATTCTCCTGCTTTTGGTCTTGTTTGTTGCTTGGTTGATTGGTGTCTTTTGGGGGTTTTTTTTGGGTTGTTTTGTTTTCCTGTCAGTGAATTTGGGGTCAGTTCTTCTAAAGATTGTCCTACAATTTGGAGTCTCTGGTTATTGCTTCAGAATGAGATTTAAAGATTTTTAGCAAAAATACTACAGAGGTGATGTTGGGTCCTACTCAGCTCAACACCAGAGCTGCGTGTGTCACCGTGTGCTGCTAGTGGTCGTGTGAAGTTTATTCTGTTGGTTAAACTCAGTTGTCTGCTAGAATTCTCCATGGTCACAAGATCTCATCCCTTTTATAATCAATACATATTTTCGTGGTGGTATTTCGAGAATGAGAGTATAGCTCATCACCCAACAACTTTAACCCAATGTTTTACTATACATTAATAAATAATAAACAGTGCCCGAATCAACTATCATGTTAAGGACTGAAAAAATTAAAAATTTTGGTGCACCCTGATGGAGTAGTGGTTTGGTCCACTGTCTTCGGCCAAGTGCGGCCCACTTGTATCTCAGGGATCTATGTTCTCATCCCTAGGTTAGTGGAAGCAGCTAGAATGAACAACTGCATAAAATGGATAAAAAATGATTCCTCCTCTCTTCCTGCCTGCCTGCCTACTCATCTTCATTCCTGCCTGCACTTTCCTTTAAAAAATTCAATTTTTCTGATTCTATCATTCTTTATTGTTGGCATTCTTACTATTTAAGAACAAGAGCTTTCTCTTCCCACACTTTCTATTTTGATTTTCTAGTATAATGAGGAACTCAGATTTCCATTACTACCAATTTTGACTTTTGAAATCTATTACTATTTTATATATTGAAAATTAAATTAGTGCTTGCTAACACATATACCAGAACCGGAACAATGCAGTGAAAATTAGCCTGGTCCCCACTAAGGATGACATAAATGCATGCATGTCCATATTTTTGTGCTTAATGTTAACTACACTTATGGTGGTAATTCTCGATTTTCAACTTGTTCTGTATTTGGCCCCTTCCAGGTGGGGAGCCCCTTCTATGTCCTGTGACACATCCTTGTGCATTTTGAGCACTTCTTTACTCCCTAGCAGAGGAAGTCCCAAGATCCTCTTGTACTGTCCTTAATCTAGACCTGGAGTCAGCCATTTCTCCAGGAAGACTTGATTCCCTTTAGTTCCTTGAAACAGAGAACTGGAGGTTTAAGAGTGTGCATTGCTACTGGAGTGTCATTGCTTTCATTTTTTTTTTCATTTATTTTATTGTAGTAACTTATTCTACACATTAAAATAACCTCATATACAAAGATTCCCCATTGCTTATATATATGTCCACACACCCAGCCCTCAACCAAATCACCGAGTGGTCTTCCCCATTGTCCTGCGGGCTCTGCCATCACATGCCCCTGCCCTCCCCCTTCCCTGTTAGTGACCTCGGTTCTATTGTAGATGTTCCAGGGTTCGTTTGGTTTCCTCTGTGTGGACCTGTACTTCTGAAGCTGCTTGTATTTATTAGGAAAACAGCATCTATTAATATGTTTGTTGAAGAATATTAATCATCAAACTTGTGATATTAACCACGGATGACAGTCTTCTTATAATGAACACAAACAAAATATTTAAAAATGAAATAAAAACAAAATCTAACTTATGGTGAGTCTCATATCCACCCCTCTGCTCCCCAAGGTTTAGATCAGCAATGCCCAGGAGCACTTTCTATTGATGGAAATGTTCTGTATACAGAATGTGACTGGTGCAACCAAGGAACTGAATAGTCAATTTTATTTAATTTTAATTCAAACAGTCATTTGTGGCTTTGGATTCTGCCACGGTCAAATGTTTGTGTTCCCCTCAATGTTTATAAACCGAAACCCTACTCCTCATTTTTTTATTTTGTCATTTTATTGCAGCAACTTTGTTTTACGCATTAAAATAAACTCACATGTGTCTGTTCCCCAGATGTGCAGTTTCCCACTTCCTCAGACACAGGTCAACACACCCGGCCCTCCACCACATCACCAAGTGTCCTTCCCCATTGTCCAGTAGGCTCTGCCACATCCCCCATCCCATTGCTTTCATATCCTTTCAGTCAACAGATCTGAATAGATGAGAGTACCTTGAAGTAGATTTTATTTTATTGAATGAGTTTATCTTGATCTCCCAACTGCAATCTAACACCACAGATTCTTCCTTTCCCCATAACATAATCCATATCTCTATCCCCTTCGTCCTCAGTGAAAACCTGGGTTTTCAGCCACATCAGATTTGCTCCCGTGTTTCTCCCTGTGACAGCACGAGAACGACAGCACAAGCACTTCTGCCAGCAGACCTGTAACAAAGCTCAAAGTAGTTTGCAGGTTTGGGGGTCTCCTTAGAACATACCCACTAAAGGTAAAGGCCTGTATAAAAATCTCTAAATCTTATAGCAAGATCATTTGTTTCTCTGTATGTATTAGGGCATTCCTATCCTTGCTGATTTAATTTCAACATTTTTCTGTGTGGCATCAGACTTTTTATTTTTATGTTTTATTTTTATTTTTTTTATCCCCCATCCCCAGCCTTGGCCTTGAACCTAGGTTTTACACAGCCTGCCCCTCAGCAGCCTGAGCTACAAGGGTGTGCCAACTTTTTATTTTTTATTTCTTCTAGTCTTATTGAGACATAATTGACATATAGCGCTGCATCACTTTAAAGTGCATAAAATAATCATCTGGCGTGTGTATTTGTGGTGAAGTAATTGCCACAATAAGTCTAGCTAATGTACATCACAAAAATACGGACACTCGTGAATTTGTGTCATCCTTCGTGGGGGCCAGGCTAATCTCTGTATCCTTCCAATTTTGGATATATCTGTTAGCAAGTCCTAATTTAATTTTGTGAATATGTAAAATAGTAGCAGTTCAAAACCCAAAACGATCTGAACAGGTAACTCAGAGAAATTTTCTTTAACTCCTGCACATAACCAATTGTCTTAGTTTCTGGTTTATCCTTTCTTACTTGCAAAAATAAACAAATATATACATATGTGCATGTACATTCATATATTGCTTTGTCTTCTTTTTTACTCAAACGGTAGTATACTGCATTACTAAGCATTACCATGTATGTAATTATATGTAATACAATTATAAATTATAATATGTAATTTAAAGATAGATAATTATATGGCATGCAGTATATATTATGTTATATATTATCTTAATATATATGTGACTGTAATTAAATGGAAACATAATTTAATCTATAATTAACTCTCTTAAGTCTACTATTCATGGATGAAGTAAGCACCTCCCCCAGCTTGATCTTAACTTCCTGGGAAGGACAGAGCCCCCTAGCAGCAGCTGAAGAAAGGAATAAAGTTAAGTGAGTCAAGTACAGGCGAA
The DNA here is from genome assembly GCA_004363575.1 of Solenodon paradoxus. NCBI lineage: Eukaryota > Metazoa > Chordata > Mammalia > Eulipotyphla > Solenodontidae > Solenodon > Solenodon paradoxus. Next base: position 104,759 of record RJWH01002554.1, on the reverse strand, counting down.
GGAATACACATTCAAGACAGAATGTTTTCATCACTCCACGAAGATGCCCTGTGCGTCCCCCATCAAATCCCCCTTTCATCCCAGCAACCACGCTATGTCTGTTTTCTAATGTTCCCTTTTAGAGAATGGCAAGAGTCGTGTATGTCGCCTTTTGTTTCAGACTTCTTAGCATAATGCTCTCTGATTCAGGCAGACTGTCACACGCTTGAGTGGTTTGTCACTTTTATTACCAAATTGCTTTCTAGTGTCTGGAATACCACCCACCAACTGATGGACCTAACTGGATTGTGTCCTGTGTCTAGTGAGTATAAAAATGCTGTTATAAACATCTGCATACAGGTCTTTTTGCAGGGATAGCCTGTCTTTTTTCTTGGGTATAAATATCTAGGTAACGTGCCATTCCTGTGCCAGGGATTAAGTATATATTTAATTTGATAAACAATTTCCAAACTGTTTTGAAAGTGATTATATTATTTGGTGCTCCCATAGCTATATACAAGATGCCTTTGAAAATTAATGTTAAACATTGACAAGCACTTCATGAACTCATTCTCATTGAAATAAGTCAATCAATATAGAAAGGGGAAAACCCCATTTCTCTTCTTTTCAACCCTTTTCCGCTCCTTAAATGGGTCACTATGGTTAATTTGGTGTATATAAAAAATCTTATAGTGAAAAGAACTAGGAGGCAGCCCCAGCATATTCTAACACCTACTAGAACGCATTGCATGGTGGCAAGACTGCTAGCATTGGAGCCGGCAAACCTGGATTTCAATCTGAATCTGCCACTGTGTAACTCCAAAAAAGCATGTAAATCCTCTTATAATTAAGATGTAAACATACACGCTTAGATCTGTGAATACACATGTATATGTATTGCATATATAAACGTATAACTACTATGTATTTTTATGTTTTTGAGTTTCCATCTGTCATTGTCTTTCCTACAGATTTTTACTGTTTCTATCACGTTAGTATATCAGATTGCTTTGGACCCCAGACAAGCTACATTAGTGCAAAATATTCATCTAGAACTTAGTTGTCCAGAAAAATCTTCAGAAAATCCTTCAAAAGTTGAAAAATCAGAACAGGGCCTAAGCTATTTTATGGAAGATACATACATACATATATATATATATATATATATATATATATATATATATATATATAGGCATGGCCTGGTGGAGCAGTGGTTTGCTCCAAAGGAGCACAGTCCACCTACGTCCCATGGATCTGGTTTCATGTTCTGGGGCCAAGGGGAAGAACCAAGATGCACAACTAAGTAAAAATAAAGTGTTTCTTCCTGCTCTCTCTTCTGCCTGTCTGCTTATCACCTTCATTCCTACCATGCCTTCCCTTAAAAAAAAAAAAAAAGATATTTGCAGCCCATCTTTAAAATGTATAAATTAGTTATAACTGACTAAATGCAGTCATGAATTTAAAGAAGTAAAAACCTCAAATGTTGGTTGCTAGAGGCTGGTGATGGGGAGGAAATGAGGAGTCGCTGTTCAGCAGATGCAAAGTGCCAGTTATGCTAGATGAAGAAGTTCTAGAGAAGCGCCGTACAACACGGGGCTTGTGGTCAACACCACTGCACTGTCCACTTAAAAAGTTAACTGTATAGATTTCCTGTTATGTACTCTTACGATTTTAAACAGGGGTATTAGGGGAAATTTTGACGACATCTCTAATTTTGTTAATAATAGTGCATCAATAATAATTTCTTGACTTCAACAGGCATAGCCACGCAAAATCTTAACAGGTCACAGGACATTTGAAGGACATACAGCAACTCTATGTATTATCTCTGCAATGTTTCAATAAGTCTGAAATTATTTTGAATAAAAATTACTTTTAAAAAGTAGGGAAAAACAAATCACATACAAAAATAGTCACTGTATGATTTTTAAGACCAAAATTTGAAAACAAAAAGTCACTCAGGAAGGAATTGGTTAAAAACATGCAGTGTGGGAACAAGCAAAATGAACAACTAAATAGGGGACACAAAATGCTTCTTCCTCCTCTCTCTTCCTGCCTGCTATTCTGCTTGTCTTCATTCCTGTGTGTACCTTTCTTTTAAAATGATTTAATGTGATAGCACAGTTATTAACATGATAAGGTCAGTGGTGAGTTTCATGTAGCAACATAGAAAAGCATGCGTACCATCTAAGCAGAAAAAGAAACTTATTCGGTTTTCTACTATTATCTCATTTTCTATATTTGTAAATATATATAAATACGTTTGTATATGTTAGTATCAAATTGTCTAGAAAAATAAATACCAAAGTGTTTATATGGTCATTGATCCAGGTACTGGTGGAAGGAGGCTAATTACATTTTATATATACGTGCTGCACATATCAGAGTGTTGGAAATTTCCTTAGAGGTAGTCAGGAGGGCCGCCTACCTTGAATTGCATGCGTGAGAGTTCTGAAATCACAAACATACAGCAAAGAGACTACGCGATCAGGTGCCATTGCTGGCATTGGGAAGCCATGACTGAAAACACCCTCACTGGTGACTAATAGTGTTCAGGTCACAGGACGGGATCTCCACAACTCTTGTTCTCTCTCCTGAACACAAAAGGTGACATTATGCAAATACCATGAAGAATTGCACCAACTTCACGGAAGGACAATGCTCAAGAGTGTGAAGAGAATTTGAACGTGGAGGCATTTTCGGAAAAAAAAAAAAAAAGACAAATTAATTAACTTGTCAAATCCATCCTCTCGGATGTCCTGCATGTTGGGGATTCTTGCATAATAGAGGATCATTTCCCGAGACTGTTAAGCCTCTATTTTCTTGCTTTCTTTCAGTACTAGTTTGTGGATCTAAAAGTGTTCGCACATGCCAGCAGTATTTGCAATAGTTTCACAGGGTGGCCAAAGAACATTTTGTAATATTAAACAATTTGAGTTCTGTCTTTTTTGTACATAGTTTAGATAGAACCCAGTAGCAGCATGAAGCAAAATGACCAGCATTTTGCACTAGCAGCTGATGGGCAGTCAATGCAGGAATTGCAGATCATTTCATACGTATCAAAATATGTTGTAAGCTCTAATTGCACTTGAAAACTAAATTAAAAAGAAGCTTTACCTGAATGATTTTTGTTTGAATTTTAATGTTTACTGATTATTTCTTTGTTCTTTAATTTCAATAGATAATCTTGGATATTTCAGGAAAAACAACTTTTTGAGGCTATGTAGGAAAATAATTTAATTGTTCAATATTTTAACTAACTTTACATTTCAGATGAAATGTATTCAAACGTGGAAACTTTTGATTAAAATTACATTTTACCTCTTAATTCTATAGACGCTTGAGAATGAGAGCAAGTTGAAATTCGGAGAGATTCATAAAATTATGAAAGTGGAACTCGTGAAAGTGAGGACTAAAAAGAAGTCTAGTATATGCAAAGATGAAGTCTGCTTCAATTTTTTTAATTGCAGACAGTGAAAGAAAGCATACTTGTCCTAAACATGGCTCATATACTACTCGCAAACAAGCATTCAAAATATTTATATAATGAAGATTTAGTTGCTGAGCAAAATAATGAAAACAAGCAAGGAAAATTTTCTTAGGAAATCCGCAATTTAAACAAGTCAGATGAAATATCTGTAACTTTATATTTTTTACTAGTGAGACAATACGAAAAAATATTTTTTATATAAAATTCACAATTCTGAAGAAACAAATGTAGGTCTGGCCTGCCCAATATAAGACAAAGAAATTGAAAAAAAAAAAAAAAATGAGAGGGGGCAAATTAGATAAATAAGATGAAAACACTGAAATTTTACTGTTTACTAGGAAAATGATTCTGAAAAATATTTGACATATTCTTCTGAAATGAGTGTTTCCAGAAAAACTTAAGTTGATTCAAATGATTGATTATGAAGTCGTCATTGGGTTATCATGAAAGCCAATTTATTATGATGATCATAATAAAACATTTTTTTCAAATGGAGAAAGAAACTGTTTCTACAGTTTATGTTTTAAACTAAAAGACAGTATTTTGGTACTGCTGTCTATTTCACAGTCAGGCTTCACAATCAGATATGGTTAGAAAAACTACTGGTGACTGGAAATACTTAGGTTTTCAATGAAGAGAATACTAAATATTACTCTCACAGACAAGTGTACATGCACACAAACATATGCAAATATGCAAGTATTTGGACTGAAAAAAGGCCAGAAATAAACAATCAATGCTAATTAAAAAATAAAACAAAGAGAAGTAAATATTGGTATAAAATATTATTGTGATATTCTAAGACAACATAGTAGATGTTCCATGTTTAGCCAAGCTTTGTGTGACAACAGCACAATATTTATAGAAAACAATGGATATTTTCTAGTTTAGTGAAAAAAATGTTTGATTTGATGATAGAGGTGCACCATGGTGGAGTAGTGGTTGTGTCTGCCACCTCTGGCAGAGCACTGTCCACATACATCCCAAGGTTGCAGGTTTTCATCCCAGGGACTGGGAGTTGGGGAGCAACCAACATGTACAACTAAATAAATGAATAAAAATGTTTCTTTATTCTCTCTCTCTGCCTGCATTCCCACTCACTTTCATTCCTGCCTGAACTTTTCCTTTAAAAAAATTTTTGATACCAGAATGGTCAAATATTTAAGATAGAGAAAAACTAAACTTTAATGATCCTGGTTCACCTGGTGGAGTAGTGGCTGTGTCTACCACCTCTGGCCTCAGCACAGTCCACCTTTATCCCAAAGACCTGGGTTTGTGTCCTGCAGCAGGGAGAATGACCAAAAGGCATAACTAAATAAAAATAAAATAAAATGCTTCTTCCCCTTCTCTCTGCCTGCTTGCCTGCTTGCCTTCATTCTTAACTGCACTTACCCCCTTTTTTTTTTTAAAGAAATGATCTAACTAAGTAGAGGGGTCAAAAAAACATTAAAATCAGAAAGAAATTATATCCATAATTTTAAAAATGAAAATAATTCAACTAGATTATGTTAGGACAAATTATATTGAGCAGCTAACATTTATCACAATTATTTTTCAATTATCAGAAGATAAAAACCAAGGAAGTAAAAATTAATGGCTATATTTTAGCGTTATGCCAATTGTAAAAAGTAAAACTGCAAAAATAACTTTGAAGCTTAGACAGTGATCTAAAAGAACAATAGGAATAAGCTAATAATAATATCATTTGCTAAAGAACAGCATTTTTGTAGTCATGAACAATGCACAGTTTGAATTTCTTACTAAGAGATATGCTCTCTACTGTGCAAGAAAACATGGCATCTTTTAGTAATTGCATAGGATATTTTCTGTATTTTCCCAAAGAGGAGACATTTGATGAAACACACTTTTTATCTACCAATAAAACCACTTTTGCATACACAAACTAAATGCCATTAAAGCAATAAATTTAATTTATATAAGATAGCAAGATGCACTGGAATTGTGCAAGAAAAAGAAGATGCAAAAAAAAGAATTGTAATTTTTGATAGGAAAGTAGTTTTGAATTTGCACTCTCCACAGTTATCAGGCATGAGTCATTGCTCATCATGAATAATGTCAGTCAAAGCTTGAAGAAACTCCAAAAATTTTGAATGGGTATTAAATTTTGGCTATTTTGCCTTTGTAAGATAATTTTTTTTAATTTAGAGAAAATAGTTTCTCTCAATTGAAATAAACTATACTTAAGTATATAATGAATATACTATTTCTACAAAATATAAGAAAATCAGAACAAGTAAACCAAAATGCTTGCATCACTATAAAATAGAATATTTACATACAAATCCTCTCCAGGCTAATTTCTATTGAGACTATTTTGGGATTATTATAAATCAAGACATAATGTCAATTAAAAAAAGACTGGAATAAATCAGAACATATTGCAGTGTGCCCTGGTAGAGCAGTGGTTAGGTTGATCCCCTCTGAAGGGGCCAGGCTACATGCCCCTGGATTTGAGTCCCAGGTCCGGGGAAGGTAACCAGTGTGAACAACTAAATTAAAATGAAATGGGGTGCTTCTTCCTCCACTCTCTCTTCTTGCCTGCCTCTGTTCCTCTCCTTCATTCCTGCCTGCACCTTTCCTTTAAAAAACAAACAAAAAAATATACTCTCACTTTTTAGGTTTCCTTATAATGTTTCTAAAATTTTGGGGAAAATAAAAGAACTTAGAACTATCTTTTGGATCTTGATATTGCTTTTAGAGAAGATAAAAACTGTGATGAAAGTGAGAGTGACTTTGATGAAGAAATTAGAATATTTCATATATTCTCTATAATAAAATTGATCCAAAGACCCCATTATACTCTTTGATATTTATATGTAAAATTCTGTCAAGTTCTGTATGTAAATGTCCTGTATATAAATGTAACTACATCATCTTTACTGTCAATTTCATTTATTATTGACTTAATAGCAAGTTTTCTCCATGTCTAAATTAATTAAAAAATAAGAAAACAATGACAGAAAAGATTGACTAATTTGACATTACTATCATTAGATCACAAACAATGCAAAAATCCTTTACAAAAGCACAAATAGCAATTTTGTGACAATGAAGATATTTCTTTTTCACGTAAAATGTCCTGAAACATTTTACATAAAAAATACATAGTACTGTATGAATTTCATATGCCTCCGTTGGTACTCATCCAAATATCAACCAAACAACAGACCTCCCAGGATTATGCAAAAAACTTAAGGATTAGTCAACTTTAATGTTTGCTGATACTCAGTCACATAAAAAACTTATATTCTAGATCTCAGGTTAAGTGTTCTTACCATAATACAATTAAAGCAAATTTTAAAGGGAAAAGGAAAAGAGCCGTATTTGATTTTATTTCAAAGGTAGAAGGATAGAACACATTTTATTATATTTGACAGTTTGTTGGCTTGTGTATTCTTGTTAATATTTAGACCTATGGTTCTACATTTAAATTTGTGCACCGGGCCCACAAATTTAGGGGTGGGTCTGCATGAGCATATGCTAATTTATAATTAATGCCAACAACAACTACTATTTATTAAGTGCTTATTATGTGTTAGGCACTGAGCTAGGGACTTTATATACAGTAGCTCACAACACCTCTAGGAGATAAACAACCAAATCTCATTTTTCAACAGGGGAAACTAAGGCATAGAGGGGTTAAGTCAAGCGCCAAATGCTATCATTACCTGAGTCAAACGGACATTCACTGCACTCACCCTGAATTAGAGCTAGTGTTAAAGACTGGCAGAATATGCTAGGCCTCTTCGGGGAAATATTTGTCCCTCCAGCCCAACCCACACTGCCTGAAAGTTCACCATTATGCATTGATTCCTTTTGGTTTTAAAGGCTTTCCAGTCTCCATAAGAAACTAGTGGAACTGCAAATACTGCCAGTGGGTATAAGATGATAGAATGTGATGCCAATGTGTGTTGCTCCTATTCCTGCCACCAAAGCAATCCATCTGAACAGGAGTGAATTCCTAACCTGGAGACGTCTGAGGCTTCCATCCAAAAGACTCTCATCAATGTCTTTCAAGTCTTCTATTGTCTCTTTAAAAGCATGCATATATTTTCCTTCCATATTTAGTATCTATTTGTATGTATTTTTCACTGAGATCTTCAAATACAAATGATGCATCCAAAGAGATGTTCCTTTTAGAATTCAAGGACTGCTTGGCGTGCTGTCTGGGCTTCTGGTCTTAAATGACTCTCAGTGGCCACCCTGGTGAGGTTTCCTCAACCCTTTGCTGACATCGAGGCCCTGCAGAAAAAGAAAAAAGGTAGGGGGAGAGGTTAAGGGCAGGAAATAATGAGGAGAGGGAGGAGCTAGAAGTGACAAGCCACCTTGGTTAACTTTCTCCTGACTCAGTTCAGGACGCACCTTGTTCCGTTTTTGTTTGCTTTTTTAATGTCACTCATCTTTCTGAGTCACTTCAAAGTCTACTTCTAACTGTATAAAAGGAGGTGAACTCCCCATCATTAGAAGTAAACAAGCAAACTGGACAACAGTTCTCTTGGAGAGCTAAGAGTGGTAGGGCATCGAGCAATGTGTGGAGGAAACTTTCCATTGTGATGGCCTATGATCTTACCACTTTCTAAGTTCTCTACTGTGATCATTTCAAAAAGAAAATGCTCCATTCAAGAAATATTTATTCAGCACTTTTCTAAGTGCCAGATACCGTATGAAGCAGTGGTGAACAGGTAAGTCTTCTTGAAATTCAGTGTGCTAGGAAGAGATATAAATAAGCAACTAATTATAATATAACCCAGAGGCTCTGGTAGGAGGAGCAGAGAAGTTATAGAAGCTCAGAAGAGGGGCACCAAGTCTGGAACACTGGAGATGCATCCTGGTAGGCTTCCCGGAAGAGGTGACATCTAAGTTGAAATCTGAGGAATGAGTAAGAGTTTGCCCAGTTCCTCTTGACAGAAAAGGTAGGTAGCTAAGATTAATTCTACTTTTAGGTTCCTTCTTTCCCCTATTGCATTTTGTCCACCCATTCTGCATATCAAATCAAGATATATAAGGGATGGAAAGGCTAATTCTTTTTAAAAAATTATCAGTTGTAACCATAGAGATGTAGGGAGACTAAGCGTTTCACCCCATTTTATAAAGCTACATCAGACATGGGGACCAGACTCCAGGTTTTTGGCATCAAAGTTATGGGGCAGATCCTAAACTCACTTTAGACATTCCCAGCTGTTTAACCAAGGGGACGGGGAGGTTATATTGCATTTGTGTCCTGGGCTGTGAACACAAAGGAAAGATGATTATTAGGGGAAGACGCCGGCTCTTCCCTGCTGTAGTACGTGCTTCAGTCGTCACGCAGTAGACAGCAGGGCCAAGCAACTAGTCTGCAATATTGCCAGCTGAAAAAAACAAACCCTTTGAAGTGGCTAATGAATACACTCTTTTTAACTTACTCCGATCTCATCGCTCAGAGCTGTGCAGTTGCTCCTGGGCAGAAGTTTCACTAATGTAGGGATGTTGACTGGCCGCTGCATCAAATATTTATCAAGTCACAGATGGGAATCTACAAAGAGTTTGCAGAGCGGTTTAGTGTCTCCCTTTGGTTCTAGGCGAAGCTCTTGTCAGCACTGCAAAATGCAAGTCCACAAATATACACCTTGAAGCTTATGCATAGGGGTGTTGACCCATTTGAAACAGGTTAAATGGGGCCCAATTGAAAAAAAATTGCTTTTTTTTCTTAAAGTGAAAGTAGTACATTTTCACTATAAGCACTTTGAGAAAATACCTTTACACTAGAAGAAGAGAACATACCTAAAATTTCACCATCCACATTTTTTTTTTTAAGGAAAGGAACAGGTAGGCATGCAAGAGAGAGGAGGAAGAACTTTATTTTTATTTAGTTGTTCACATTAGTGGTTCCCCCTGGCCTCAGGTCTTGAACCCAGGACTTGGGGTGTATGTGGAACGGCTCCCAAGGTGGACTAGACCGCTAGGCGACCAGGGCGCACCCCAGATGTATTATTTTAAAGAAATCCATTTTTAAATAACAAATTAAATCCTATTGTATCCAATGTTCAGTACATTTCACTCATGCTTTTAATGCTTTAACAATGCATTCCTGACATCACATGAGCACTTTTCTAGAGCACATTTTGTTATATTTGCACAGTATTTTAGTGTATGAATATACCTTCTTTTTTTTTTTTTTTTAAGGACGGTGCACCCATGAATGAAGGTGAGTAGGTAAGCAGGCAGAGGAGAGAGGAGGAGGAAGCATTTTCATTTATATTTCAGTTGTACATCTTGGGTGACCCCTATCCCTACTCCACCCCCACCCCTGACATGAACCAAGGTCCTTGCGGCATATGTGAACTGTGCTCAACAAGAGGCAGTGGACCTAACCACTACTCCACCAGGGCACACCTGAGTGTTCCATGATTTACCCAAACGGTCTCTTGTGAGTGGATATTTAAAATCTAGCTTTTCACTACTACAAGCGGTGTTTTTGATGAACAACCCTACAACCATTTATGTGTGGTCGATTATGATATTTTCTCAGGTAGATTAAAAGAAAATAAATGACTAGGCCAGATTAGCCAGAAACACCTGCTGGCATTTCTATGATCAGAGAGGGATGTGGGAGGGGCTACCATTTTTAATGGGCTGTCAGCACTTGCCTGCCCACTACCCCAACCCAAGAGGTTCTGCGACATTACCAAGTCACAGGTTGGCCTAGGAAGTTGTGGATGGGTCAGTGTGTATTTTTGTTATTGTAACAACCTCCTTGCAACTTGAACTTTTTTCCTCTTTAATTTAACAGCTATCTTATTTCACTAATCTCCCATCTTGACTTAGTTACACTGGAGAGAAAGAAAGATCTCGACGATACACAGCAGCTCCAGGTTCAATAAGGATTTGTAGCTTGCTGTTTTGCATTGTTAGTAACCACAGCTGTAATGTGGGTCTATCAATACCTTTTCCACTAGCACTAGAAGGCAGCTGTTTCCTGCAATAGAGGTCTTCTAGAACAGAGGCTGAGGGGAGAGGGAGAGAGAGAGAGAGAGAGAGAGAGAGAGAGAGAGAGAGAGAGAGAGAGAGAGAGAGAGAGAGAGAGAGAGAGAGAGAGA
>RJWH01002554.1:83506-94093 GCA_004363575.1 Solenodon paradoxus | reverse complement strand
TTTAATACGCATGTGGTAGTACCAAAAGGAGAACGCAACTGCAAAATAAAGTGCATTCTTACCTCAGGAAGAATTTGCATCCTTGCGCTGATGTAGACATTGCCTTTATTTTTTCTTCTCGCAAACATCATTTTGGATTGGTATGAGCTGGTAGACCCTGGCTGGAGAAGCACTGCGTTCGAGCTCATGACCAAGTCTTCCACATGCAGGGAGACCTGACACAGTCCTCTTCCTCCCTGGATGAGAGAGAAGTGAGAGAAATCCTGTGTCCTACCAGGAGTCACTGTCTACTGGTTTGATCTGTCTGGTTACCACAGATTGCAGTCATTTGGATACGTTTTTGTGACTTGCACCTCCCTACAAAGCCACCTCTATCATTATTTATTTAGTAGTTGTTGTAAATTAACACTTCTTTAACTTCAAAAATAAATTCATTTCAAAGGGAAACTTAATATCTCCACCACCAGTGGAAGATTCTCTATGACTGGTCATTAGCAAAGCAAAATGATGTTATTCGATTCTAGAGCTCATGTAATTGCCACAGGTTCTGAGAGGGAGGCCTGGACTTTCTGGGTTTTAAAAGAGAGAGAGAAAAATTAGCAAGGGAAAGATGTTATATGCATTTCAGCACAGATTTGGATTTGGCCCATGAAAGGACTAAAGGGATTAAAAAAGAATTCTAATGGAAATTAACTTCTCACTGTGTGAGATCGTATTATACTTTGATGCTCCATTTTTTGCCCCTGGCAGGGTTCCTACAGTTTTGAAATTAATCGTAAAATAGAAAGAGAGCTGGACTTGTGGTGAGCCTTACCCTGGCCACCTCCAGATTATAAATCCTCTGACAAATCACCTCAGATCCCCAGCTGTAAAAATGAATGATAATCTCTATCTAATAGGCATACTGTAAAGACAGATAAGAAAAATAGTAGAGTTAAAGCATTTTGTAATCACTAACCTGCCATGCATGCCATGAAGGATTATTCTCACTTGTGGGAGTACTTTTATTTGTGAGTATTAGATCTTTTCTCCCATGGCGCAGAATCTACTTCTAGGCCAAACAACTCACTATAGCCTGAAATAAATAAATGGATTAAGATCTTTAAAATTATAAAATGAATCCTCTATCTTGAGGTATAGATCTTACATTTTTGCTTAGGACTGAACTAAGTATTTCTTAGGAATTCTGATTATTTGATCAACGTCTCTAATTACAGCAGGCCAGAAACCATGTTTGTTTTGCTCATTTCTATAGCCCTTGTATCTAGTTCAGTGTGTGGTACCTCAGTGATGATCAATATGTGTTGAGTGAAGGAATGAATGACTAAGTGAATGAGATGACATCTCTTTATTAGATCTGGGTCTTTGTAGTAAACATCTGGGTTTCTTCCACCTAATACTATATTAATCTTTCTTTTTTATGATGTTTTGACCTCTTAGGGCTTTGTGGATCTGGGGAAAGACTGGCCCTCCCAGTGGTATTAATTCCTAGAGATAGCATACACCTTGTCTTGTGAGAACATGTATAAGATGTAAACCCAAAACAGCAATGAACTATCACCTAACACCTGAGAGATTGGCTATTATCTAAAAATCTGGAAACAATAAATGCTGGCGAGGATGTGGAGAAAAGGAAACACTTTTATACTTTTGATAGGAGTGCAAATTGGTGCAACCCCTGTGGAAAACTGTATGGAGATTCCTCAAAAGTATGGGGCCCTGGTGGAGCAGTAGTTAAGTCAATCACCTCTGAAGGACACAGGTCACTTACCCCTACATTCCAGTCCCAGGTCTGGGGTTAGAGGGCTGGGGAGGTGGAGACAACCAGTATAAACAGCTAAATGGAAATCAAATAAAGTGCTTCTTCGTCCTCTCTCTTCCTGCTTTCCTGCCTACTTGCTTTCATTCCTGCCTATACCTTTCCTTAAAAAAAAAAAAAGTTGAGTATGGAAAACCCACATGATTCCACCACCCCACTTCTGTGTACTTACCCAAAAGATACAGAAGCACCATCCGCAGAGATGTCTGCACCCCCATGTTTATTGCAGCCCTATTCACAATAGCTAAGAACTGGAAACTACCTACGTGCCCAACGTCGGATGAATAGATCAAGAAGATGTCGTACATACACACAATGAAATACTACATGACCCTTAGAAGAGATGAAAGCTTGTCATTTGAATCAACATAGATGGATCTAGCAGAGATTATGCTAAGTGAAATAAGTCAAAAGAAGAAAGATAGATACCAGATGACCTCACTCATGGGTGGAATGTGAATAGACAAAACAAAGGAACAGATGAAACAAAGCCAACCGTTGGACACTTGCAATCGAATTGAGGTTACCAATAGGGAATGGGACATGGGTGGGGCAGTATTGGTGGTGGGGTCCACTGGACAATGGTGAAGAACATTTGTCAGTTTGGTGGTGGCCAGGGTGTGCTGACATATATCTAAGGAATGAGGAAATTGCACATATGGGGAACCTATCCATATGAGTTTTAATGTGTAAAACAAAATTACTGCAATAAAAATTTTTTTTAAGTTTTTAAAAAATGTAAACCCAAGTCCATGTTCCCATCCACTTCCTTTATCAGGCTCCTGTAGCTTAGGACCACATCCACTGACTAGAATCACCTGGCACCATGTACCAAACAACTAGAAACCAGTTTATACCCCAGAGCCCACTGGAATTACTCAAATGATTCAATTCTAAGAAATGTCTTACACATTTCTTCCCATAAAAACCACAGTAAAGGGGCTGGTCCATACTTTTCCCCTCTCACTCTTCCTCTTGTTGCTTCTACCATTTGGCCACATAAGATATGACATGCCCCTGTCTTTGTGGGACTGATGAGTGACAAACTATCTTTCCAATGGGTGTGGTCTTCCGAGCTGTTGGCCTAGTCATACCTGAATAAAAACAAAATCCCAGATGCATTTTAAAACAAGTACCAACACTGAAAGCACACCCCAACTCTAATCTCAATTCATGATCCAAGAGGGGAGGGTGCTCTCCTCTCCAGCTTGGGGTCGGGGGGTGCTACCCATCTCAGGTCTAAGCCAATAAACTTAACACATCAAGATTGTCTCTGAGATGGACATGTTAAAATTGCAATGAGTCTTTTGCTAGGATAAAAAAAAAAATCTTGATTTTATTTTTCCTTGGGGATTAGAAAATGGGCAAGTTCGAGTTCTGGAGCTATGCAGCCATTTTTCTAGCTAGAACCAACAAGTGTCTTTGAAATGGAGCCAACCAGAGAAACCAATGCTAAGAGGTTGAGGGAGAGAAATCAGTTCATTGTGCCAGCATTAGAGCCAGGCCTATTCCTGGACTTTTCAGTTACCTGTGTCTAAGGCAGTTTAGATCGCGTCTTCTATGCTTACACATATAAGGCCTTAGCATACAGGGTCTTCTTTTCCTTTTTCTTGGTGCTAAAAGCCACATTTGGAGATATTTAAAATTGCAATTTTCATTCATTCAGTTCTACACATAGTGCATGCCAGACACACTGCAGGGTCCTAATGATGCTACAGTGAATAAAACTCTCAAAAGCTTCAGTTTGTAGGCACACCTTGGAGATATTTCACATTCCTTTCCAGAGTGCTACAACAAAGTCAATACCACAAAAAGCAAGTCACACAAGATTTTTGGTTTCTCAGTGCCTGTAAAAGCTATGCCTACTTCTATTCTATTCTATTCAGTTTGTAACATCAGTGTGTCTAAAAAAGTAAGGTATATACTGTAATTACATATAACACAGAGACATGAAGTGAAAACATGATGGCATCCACAGATTTATTCTACACAGCATTGCCACAAACTTTCAACTTGTAAAAATGCAATATCTGCAAAAGTCAGTTAAGCAAAGCTCAATAAAAAGAGATAGGTCTGTATATGGGAAGACAGACACACAAATAAGCAGTGGGCAGTGGAATGAGAGCTTTCAAAGAGAGTCAAGCACAGGCTGAAAAGCTGGGAAGCAGTCAATCTGCCAGGAGGCTCAGCTTCTGCCCCAGAAGTCACTGCCTTGACTCAGCTGGACCCTGGGGGCTGGTGTCTCCCACTATATTGAGTGCTGGAAGAGAATAGAAAAAACATGTTTTGGTCACTGGCCCCAGTTTCTGGCATAGTACCCTTGGACACTTGCAACAGAACTGAGGTCACCAGTAGAGGAGGGGTGCAGTGTTGGGGAAAGTGATGGTGGGGTCCAATGGACAGGGGTGAAGGACTTTTGGTAATTTGATGGTGGTCAGGGCATGCTGTCAGGTATCTGAAGAACAGAGACCCTACACATATGAGTTTATATTATTTTATAAAGCAAAGTTACCTCAACAAATATTAAATTAATTTTTTAAAGTAGTAATGGAGACTCACAGGTAGAAAACCAAGTTTTTCTAATACAAATGCTAGCATTTAGTGAAGGCTTCCTACATCATAGAACCCATGCTTACTTCCTTCTCTCAGATCCTTAAAAGGGCAGGTATGATTATCCCCATTTTAAAAATGAAGATTCCTTCAGTCAAAGGCTAAGCTAGGATAAACAACCTTACCCAACTCAGAGGCAGAACTTGAACCCAGTGTAGGCTGTCTGACTCCAAAGGCCATGAACTTCACAGGTAAGCTGCTCCCCAATGTTCACCAGCTGTTCCCCAATGAGTACCAGATGTCAAGAACGATAGAAAACTATAGAACAATAGAAAAGGAACACTTTCTTGATTTTGCAACTCAATTTGCCATTGGACTAAACCATAGCACATGAAAAACAGCAGTCAACTTAGAAGACTAGCTTTAATGCACAAGCTATTTTGAGCACCACCACCTGTGAATGGATAAAATGAAGTACACCGGCATAGGTCTGCATTCTTGCTCAACACCCCAGACTCACCTTTAAGATGTTGCCACTGGTGGTCCTCAGGGAGACAGAACAACCAGATGCAGCAGTCTCTACAGAAGAGCCTCCTGGGCCCCAAGATCAGGACTGCCTGCAGTTAGAAGGGGCCAGGTGAGGTCTCCGGCTGACACAGGTCAGCCAACTGTGCCTTTGCTTCCAGCAGAGTATGTGGAGCTTCTGAGAATTTCGCCGTGCCTGATGGAGGCCCCCAAGGCAGCCTGAGCCCCAGGCAAATCGGGCACCTTGGCAGACTTCCTTTTTAAGCTTCATGTTGACTTGTCAACCTCATCCTCCCAAACCAGTGAAACAAACAATTTATTAGACTGGCAGCCCCTCTGCATGCTGCAACTTTTATTTAAGGGGCTGTTTGGCTTTTCCATTTTCAACTCCACTTTAATGATTTTCTTTCCAGAGGACAAAGGGTGCATCTTTCAGCACGGGTAAAAAGTATATTATATGGCTATGGGCATGTGGATCATATATTGGCTATGAATATTCATAGACTCTCTTAGACATATCACATCAAATCTGTATGAGGAGAATGTGTATTTCACTTCAAAATCAAAACTGAGTAGGATACTTTAAATCATCCTTAGTTTTTTATTAGAAATGAATGCATTTACATTAAAGTTGGATTAGAATTAGATATAATTCACACAATACATAATTAGATAACCTGCTTTCTTCCCTTAATGGTATTGCTCAAAGATCTTTTGACAACCATTTAATTTTGGGTCTTTTGAAATAGATGTGAGTAGACACATTGGACTTAGTAACACATTACTGCCTCCTTTATTTCAAAACTGCTATTTTAGTTTTCTTGATAGTTAAGATTGGCTTTATTTTTTTCTGACAGGTTTTTCAATAATCGGTCAGCAAAATCAGGCTATTGCTGCTCCGTTTTATTTTATTCCCAGATCTCCTTTGATTCAGCTTTTACTTCTGTAAAAACTTGTTACCCCTGACCTGCTGTGCCTCAGGCAATGCAGACAACTAAGGTGCAGACTATGAAAGCCGAGGGCCCAGGTTGGAGACCCGAGGCGGGGGTAGGGGGGGACCCCCAAAAACCCTTTCATTCATTTGTCATAAGAAATATACAAGACTTAATAATGACAGTAACTGTCATGTGCCAATAAGCACTGTGGCATTCACTGCCTATGTCCATCAGAGTGGTTCAAACCTCACGAGGAACTTAGGCAGCGCATACTGCTTTATTTCTCACTTTTATAAGAGGAAATTGAAGCTCAGGAATTCAAGATACGTGGCCCAAGAAATCAGGCTCATAAGAAAAGGAGCCAGATTATCGACTCCAAAGTCTGATCTTGCCCAGTTTTTCTTCCATTCCACAAACACCTCCTGGGCCTCTCTTAGGCCCCAGCCACCTTTCTCATCACTGCAGATACAATCGGAATAAGACGAAGCCTCTGTTCTCCAGGAGCTTGCAATCTGCCCAGTTCCTTTCCGATGGAGACTGAAGCACACGCCTGAACTTCTTTCTACCCACAAGTGTGGTAGAAGGTCACTGCCTTGAACAGAACTGAATCCCCAGATGGATGGATGGAAACCGCTGTTGAGCATTATTCAGCTTGGTGTTGGAATTTTATTTCAGTGTCCTGTGCAGTATCTGTATCAGTATAAGTTCTTAATAAATATTTGTAGCTGGTGGCTGTATAAACTGGTTTCTAACCCTAAAATACCCTATGCCCACAATTTCAGGCAACCGGTATTTTGTTCTCCATCCCTTTCATTTTGTCTTCTAGCAGGTCCTCAAATTGAATGTTACACTGTGAAGCCTTTTTTTTTTTTTAATTTATATCTATTATATATTTTTATTGTAGTATTCTATGCATTAATATAATTTCCTATGTAGAGGTTCCCTGTTTCTTAGATATATGTCAACACACCATGCCCTCCACCAAATTGCCAAGTGTTCTTCCCCAGTGTCTGGTGGGCTCCACCAGCACATGCCCCTGCCTACCTGTCCCATTCCCTCTTGGTCACCTCAGTTCTGTTGCAAATGTTTCAGGGTTGGTTTTGTTTCATCTGTTCCTTTGTTTTGTCTCTTTGCAACGTGAAGCCTTTTGAGTTGTCGGGGGTCATTGTTCAGTTGGCATAAAACATTTCAGAGTCATCCAAGGTGTCCTGGGGTCAACAGTTCCTCCCCTTGCATTGTTGAGCAGTTGTCCATGGTGGGAATGTACCCCAGTTTATACACTCACCTGTCTTCAAAAGAGAAAGGGAGAAGGTTGCTTCAAATGACAATACTTCATTTAAATATCTCTTTAAAAATCATTCAACTTCCATTTTACTCTGGACCTGAATTTGCTTTCCTTCCCTCTCCTGCACAAGCCTGACATAACCCTGAGGTCAGCTCGGAAGGGACGGCCTCCTAAGGGCCCACACCAGCATTTCTTTCATTTCCTAAGATCCGGACTGGACTCCTCTGGCTGGCCCCTCCCCTTCTGAGGTCACCACCTTCCCTGTTGGGTGCCTGGCTGGCTTCCTTCCCCTTCATGACTCCGGAAAAAAAACAACAGAGGATGTGAAAAGCCGGGGATGCTACCATCTAGCCTATGCCATCAGATTTACAGCACCTGTCTCTTGATCAGCAAAAGTCAGGGGTGCGGGGAGGTGGAGAAAAAGACCCATCAGCCCCACCACTCTCTCCTGTCATGATCAGAACTGCTCCTTCAGCCTCCAAAGCTTTCTCAGGGCAGGAAACAAAAATGCTTTTTTCCCCAAACATGATAGCTCAGGTCCTCCCCAAGCAGTGGGACCTGTCTGTCTTCCATGGGAATCTTTCATCTTCATTTACATTCCCTCCTTTCAGAGCTTCTTTAATAATTGATGGCATTCTGAGTGGCACATCCGTGACATCTGCGTGGTTGAATCAGGATGGGGAGGATGGGAAGAGAAAGGCAACATGGCTGTGGTCCCTGCCTCCCTGTAGCCTCTGCCCTCTTTTGGGGTCCTCCATCTCCCATGCCTAGCACTGTCTGTGAAAGGGGCCAGTCTCACCTAGGTTCTCCAGATGAAGAAGCTGAGATGGGAATTGTTTCGCAAGTGATTTATAAAGGGACAGCCCTCAGAATAAACCTGGAATGGGGGACTGCAGTGAAGAAGTTGGGGAAGGAAGCAGTTCAGGGGAAAGAACTGGGCAAAGAGGAGCTTTAGGAAAGGTATAGCCTAGACTTGCTCTCACTGGGAGCTCTGCAGAATAACTTGCATCTCAGAGGTTGTCCTGCCCAGGCAAAGGGGCAGGGCCCTTATGCTTACCCCTAACAGATACCAAGCACTGTTCTTGGTGCACAGTGTAACCTCTCTCACTGAAAGTGTCTGCAACCAAGGATAGACATTTGAGATGAATACAGCATGTGAGCCAATAGCAGATCCTATCTGCAGCTGGGGGATGAGTGCACTGGCCTGGGAGAGGGTTCAGGTGGGACAATGCTCAAGAAATAGTGTGAGAGTATGAGAATGACTAAGAAGTTCTATGCATGCTGGAGATGTCTGTCCATGACCCTCCCTCTCTCCCTTCAACAGATATTTATTAGGAAACCAATCCTCAAGGAATTTAGAGTCTAAGTAAGAAGTCAGACAGTGAACAAGTAAATGAGTTAAAACAATAGAATCCCAAATTGTGATCATTGCTCTGGTGGAAATAAGAGTCCCAGGATCAAGGAAAGCAGACAAGGGGGCAAGAGACCTGTTTTAGGTTAGGTAGTCAAAGAAGGCTTCCCTGAGTAGGTGGCTTTTAGACTGAGACTTGGAGAGGAGGATCCAGTTGTGGGACTGTGAGTTCCAGGGAGGGTGGATAGCAAGTGTAAGTCCCTGGAAAAGAAGTCGCCATGCTCTAAGACCCAAGGTCAGAAGTGAATTGAGGGAGTTTGACTGGACCCAGAGAAGATCAAGTCTTGTAGACTCTAGGATCGGTCTCCCCCAAAATGTTCAGACAGGCTTTGTTCATGATATCCCGAGCAAGCGTTTCCTGACACATGTCACCTTGGTATGTGGAGTTAAGGTCAACTGGGGCCCAGAAGGTCTCAGAGGAACCTGTTACCATGACCTTATGGAATAAAGACTACCTTGTTATAGAGTCATCTCCAGAAATAATCTTTTTTTTAGAGAACTCTATCATAAGAGAGGGCAAATCCCAGAGGCATGATTTTGTCATATGAAGTCATCTTCTCAGACAAAGATGTCCTCCACTCCTTGAGATATGAAGCTCCAATCCCATGCCTTAGCTCAGAATGAGTCTCTAGTCTGTCCCATTTACTCTAGAATTTACAGGCATGTAAATTCTTCATACATATGCAATTACATTTGGGTTTTTTCCCCCAACAATCTACCTGATATTAATTTGTTTGCTCAACCAGCCCTAGGAGAGCCTCAAAATTACTGTAACCCTTACAAGTCCCTGGGAAGGACTTTGAATTTAATTTACCTGCAATTAGAAACCTTACTCAACTGCATCAGGTGTGCCAAGAGCATGTCGTCTCTTTCCCTGTATGGATGCAATCTAAACTTTTCCTAACTAAAAAGCAGACACTAAACCACTACTACTACCCCCTAGGAATGTGTATTTCACTTGCCTTCCCCACTCCCAGAAGCTGCCCAAAGATATACCCCTGAGATAAAATGTCTTTTGCTAAGAACACATGGATAGTGCATGTGATTAAGCCCAGTTAAAGCCTCCAAATAAACTTTTAAGATTTGGGGAGACAGTCTGGTCTTGCGTTCACCCAAGAGAAAACTTAATAAATTCCCTTGGTTATGAAAACTGTCACCTACCAATATGGAGTGGTCCTCCTTTGTCTTTGGTCTCTCCTTGCCCCGCTCCGTGTACATGTGTGTGTGGCAGGATGGTTCTGATTACCCCTGCACTGCGACCCAACACCTTTCCACCAGTTAAAAGCTTTGATGTGACTGTTCCAAACTTGCTGGATGGCGCTCTGCAAGGTGGTCTCCTCTGAGTTGAAATCGGAATCAGGAAACAAGGTAACATTCTCCATCCAATCTCTGCTTTCTTCTTTATATTCCACATGTAAGTGAGATCATCTGGTATGTCTTTCTCCTTCTGACTTATTTCTCTTGGCATAATCCTCTCTAGTTTTATCTATGTTATTGAAAATGTCAGAAATGTGTTGCTTTAGGGTTGTGCTTCTTGACTGTTATAAATAAATAATGCTACAATCAACATGGGGGGTGCATATATCTCAGTAAATTGGTGGTTTTGTGTTTTTCAGGTAAATACTCAGAAGTGGGATGATGGGATCATAGGGAATTTCCAGTCTCAATTTTTTGGAGAATCTCCGTATTGCTCTTTCCAGAATGGTGGCACCAATTTATACTCCCACCAATAGCATTAAAGGGTTCGCTTTTCTCAATATTCCCACCAACATGTGTTGTTTCTAGACTATTGGATAATAGTTATGTTAGGCTGGCTCAGAAAGACGGGACAGCGGGCAGGGACAGCGGGCATGCCCGGCGGGAATGCCCGGCGGCCAAGCCCGGGAAAAAGGTGGATGACGTCAGAATAAGGGATGCGACCCCCACACCTGGATTCACGGGGCCAATCCCCAATCGTGATATGGGAAGCCCGCGAAATTCCTCTGCTTAAAAGAGCCGGTACCCCTTTGTTCTGCGCGTGACTTCCCCAGGCCCGTTTTGCGGACTTGGGAGTTTCGCCCGG